>NCSJ02000381.1:0-38748 GCA_002812745.2 Scytalidium lignicola
CTGTGGTGTTTCATGAGGTTCGAAAGGTTGTGTTTCGACGTGTTGACGCGTAATATTGATCAAAGTCTTGGAATGGTTGTGTAATCGAAAATCAATCGGAAAATCGATCGTATGAATGCTCAATCTTGGCTCTACAGACATATCCTCAGAATGCTGTAGGTTCGTAGCCCTCACCGCGTACAGGTGTTGAGTCTCGAGGGCCTAATACTAATCAGGCTTATACATAAATGGTGTAAAGTTGAAATACGCTTCAGCAAGGTCGAGAAATGTGTCCACCGAAGTTATATCCTTTTCTCGCTGCCCTCGTGGACAACCGAGTGCAAGCATCATCAGCAGTTGTGCTAACCAGCCACTACTTACAGAGCTGGGATCGATCCAGAACTGCGTTAACTCATCGTTGAATGTAGGAATATGAAGAAGCCGATGAGTTGTCTCGAAAGTGTTCAGATAATTGTTCACAAATGTTTTAACCACCTCACGAGGTGGAAGGACGGAGATGATGGATTCTGTTAATGGAAGACTCCGTGTATTTCCATTACAAAAAGGATAGTTTCTGTTGCGTTTCATTCGAGACTTATATAACTGTTTGGCTTTTTTCAAGCGTGCAGCAGTATTTTCAAAGCCCGGTACTGAACCGCCGAAAAGAAAGGGTGCCACTTCCTTGAACTGTTGAGGAAGTTAGAATGATAAGTTGCGTACAACGTGGAATAGAGATACGGCACCTCGTTAGCCAAATACCACCAATGAGTTGGCCCCCTGAACTTAATTTTCCCTTTCTCGTACTTTGTAAAGAAGGGTCGCACATCATGAGTGTCCAACTTAGCGATGTTGCTTGTAGGAACAGGGTGCGCATCACCTGACGGGCCACGAGTGTTTACAGGCAAAACATAGGAGGTATTAGTAGCAACAGCTGCTTCCTTTCCTCTACTCTCTCCACTCTCATCTGATGTGGCCACCCCTTGGCCCCCGCTTTGGACATCGTCTTCAGCAGTGGCAAGGGAAGTGTCTTCCTCTGGGTCCGAGGCTTTAGAGCTAACAGATTTTCTAGATAACCCCTGAGAATCCTTCGAAGTATAAACGCACTCAAATCTCTTTCCAGAGCGTACACAGCGAGTACATGGAGTCCCTCGGTTACATTTGAGTTTCCGACGACGACATTCAAGGCAAGACAACAGCTTGCGGCGCCGGGTTTGGCGTTGAGACTTAGCGGCAGGTACGAAACCAGTTTCCCCGAACTCTTTCGGGGTGATATTCTCAATGTGCAGCATTGTTTGGTATAGTTTAGGAGCATTGGGAAGCCTCTACTCTATTATCAAAACCGATCATAAAACTGTAAACATCAAAGTTGCCCCTCGGGGGTAGGACAGACAATAACTTACTAACCTCGGAGATAAGCGAGCGTTTTGGGTTAGCGCGAGCAGCTGGTGGATCTGTATAGTCGTCAGCCAAGGCTCTTGATGCCACGTAATTTGGAGTGTAATTAAAACCTCATCCCCAATAGAAACAGAGAGTTTCTTAAAAGAAATTTCTCTTTTGATAACTCTGTATTAGCACTAACTTCCTTTTTATTATTGTTGATACTGGCTATGATTTACCTAGGCAGCTCCGTATGTCCATGTAGCCGAATAGCGCCCGCTTTCGGCTCCCACGAAAGTTGACGTAGAATGATAAGAACAGACAGCCTATATCACAGCAGGGTTCCAGCATTGTTAGATCTAAAAAGGCAACATCTGTCCCTTTCTAGCATACACAGAAGCAATGGAGATAGCTGTGACTGGAGTGCAGCTGCAGTTTTACGGCCCGACCCGACCATTACTACCACACCACGATCTATGTTCTCATTATGGCGTGACTTTCGCAGCTTCAGATTCCACATCCCGAAATTATTGTGGAACCCGCCATGTCTAAATCGACTTCACTCCTGCGATGGCTGTTTTTCTCTGTGATGGCGATCAAATGTAGCACGGGTCTAATTAGGAAATATGGTTTCTAATTTCCGAATTCTGCTAGTGAAGTTTAATCTTGGGTATAAAAAATAACGGAGGAAAGCTAGGAAATACAAACCTCGGGTCGTGAAAATACATATAAATGAACAAAGATGAGTCTGAATTGTATCAGAGACACATTGATAGCTAAAGTATATTTAATAATATAATCTTTTAGTTTCTTCTTTTCTCTTTCTCCCTTTGGTATTTTTGTTTTAAAAAATAATAATAAATATAAATATAAAATGTGACTGCTAGAACCAGATAGTAAGTCACCTTGCCTATATATATTAGGATCTAAGATTGCTCACTACATGAGAATTTGAGTTTAAATAATCAAATGGGAAGGAAAGATTATTATGTTACTCCCGATGAGTTAATTATGCATGTTCGAGGCGAGAACAGTCAATTCGGCCGGCCCTTAACATAATTATTAACACCTACGATTTAAGTCTACGTATTCTGTAAGAAAGAGATAACAATCAAAACTTGTTAACCACACCAGTATTCTTTTTAAGTCAGATGCAGTCAGATTGTGTAGTCTATTTAAGCGCGATCAGGTGGTTCTAATGCAGTTCGTCCGCAATGAGGTAGGACGGCTATTCTTAGCCTTCCCCCATTTCTTACTTTAGAGCCAAGCGATTCTACAGACCGACATGTGCTTCCCCAAATCAGCTATACCCTTTTTGATTCTAACGCCTTGGCATAACATGGAAAACTCGGGGTAGAGCGGGGTAGATGAGTAAGCCCCAGAGTCGCCCGAGCGAAACCGATATCTCCCCGGATTTTTCTCCAAGTACCCATCCTCTTTCGTGTTACTGACATGACAAACAGCTCCGTCATGGAAACCCAGGATCACGGCGGCATTGACCAGGGAGATGATACAGAGCTTACAATCCACGTGAATGGTGGACAGCAATCAGGGAGCGACAATATTCATACCCATAGTAGGAAGGAAACCCTTGACAGCGGTGCAGCTTTTGCTTGTAATAACGGGCAGTCACCCGAAAATAAGGAACCACCGAGCAAGAGAAGACGCGTTGCACTGGCATGCAGTGTTTGTCGTGCGCGGAAATCACGGGTAAGCTATGGACTTTTGGTTTATGTCTGCTAATGTCCGAAGAGGAATTGTTTTATTGGCAGTAATTTATCTGACATGGGTCGATAGTGCGACGGGATACGACCCAAGTGCTCATTGTGTGTTGAGTTAGGGTTTGAGTGTCAGTACCAGCAGTCCGCCACAGCTTCAAATGTTATCATTGGAAAGGAGTAAGTCCCGTGTTGTCGTCGCGACCTGCTGTCATTCTAGGTACTCATGCACATCGTAGGTACCTGTCACTGATTGAGAACCGCCTGAAACTGGTCGAGAACAGACTCTCTTCCTTAGAAAATGATAGAGGAAGAAACATTACTCCCGATGGATCATCTATTGCAGGAGCAACTGCAGTCGTACTTAATGGATCCTCGGATTTATCTCGTCTTGAAACGGCATCCTTGAGAGATGACAACCTCGACAATGCAGATGCCGCTGAGGATTCTATTGATGCCATGGGCGCTGTCAGCTTTGCCCAGGAAGAGGATTGCGCCTTTTTTGGTATGAGTTATATCGTCTCTTGCTTTAATTAAAAACTAAATCACAATATTAGGCCCCTCTTCTAATATCGCCTTTCTTCGACACTTATCACGAGCGGTAGCAAGACTAGGGCATGCCTCTCGGCCATGGAGACCATCACCAGCAGACCCCAACTCAAGTCGTATGAGTAGTGGTTTCTTCAACATCTCTCGACCTTCCACGCCGCCCAATACTAAACCTGCCAAATCACTCACGGAGAAAATCAATATCTATGCACTCCCTTCCTATGATCTATCCTGTGAGCTCCTTGGCCAGTACTTTTCTAACACCGGATTGCTATTTCCGTATATCCACCAAGCATCCTTCATGGCTACTTTTGAACAGGCAAGCAAGAATGGCTTCAAGGGAGTGCGGCGAACCTGGCTTGCCTTATTAAATATCGTATTTGCGCATGCTGTAGCGCATACATCAGACCCTAAATTGATAGCAAAGGGCGATTGGTCAAGTGCGCTAAGACGTACTACAGAAGCAGAAATCTACTGTAGAAGAGCTTCCGGCCTATGTAGTGAGCAGATTATAAATGGAACTGGGATAAGTATTGAAGTTGGTAAGTTAATCGAAGAATTATCAGGCATATTAGGTGAAGATTCTGATATGAAAGTAGTTCAGTTACTACTTCTAGAGGGTCAGTATTTACAGAGTACGCAGAGGTCGGTACAAACATGGACTACGCATGGTCTAGCGGTGAGGGCAGCTTTTCAGCTAGGACTTCATTCCAGTGATTTAGCAAAAGTTTTCTCTCCGCTGGAACAGGAGATACGGAAGAAGACTTGGTATGGTTGCGTTATTCTTGATCGTACTTTAAGTATGACTTTTGGCCGCCCTCCTGCAATTCCGGAGAGTTATATTCAACTCGACCTACCTGTGCCGTATTCAATATTACAACAGCCATCAGCAGTTGTAGAGAAGGTAGAATCCTTAAGTGGCTATTTCTTTACTGGAACAATGTAAGTCTACTCAAGGGCCTAGCTATATCTGCTAAACAACAACGTTGACTGTGCGATTATCTAGTGCGCTTTATAAAGTTTTATACATGATCATAAATACACTGTACAGCAACAATATCGCCTGCTCAGATAACTCAAATGCCGTCGATACAGTTGCTCGTGTATACGGAATCGAAACCCAGCTGTCTGAATGGCAACGAGGTTTACCACCTGAAATGAAACTAATCGTTGTAGAAGATTTATCCGCGAGCCGTCTTCCATCAGAACACGACCCAACAGGACAGATGTGGACAGAACTCCGCCTAAGATTCATTCTCACACTACGGTATACCAACATTCGGATCTTGCTTCATCGGCCTGTGCTGGTGAAATTCCTCGATGGGGCAGAGAATCCACAAGATAACCAGGACACAACATTACTCCAGCAAGTGGGTGCGAATAGTATCCAGATCGCTCTTCGATCAGCGAAGGAGATTATTCGTCTCGTACATGCTGTCATCCAGTCCCCAGCTGGTTCGAGGAAGAGAGGGTTGCTTGGCGCATGGTGGTTTTCACTCTACTACGGTATGTTCTCGGGAATTGTAGTTAATCTCAGAATTACTGCTAACTATATGAAGCTTTCAATGCAGCCTTAGTACTGGTTATGTGTATTCTCATCTTCATCGATCAGAATACTGCTAACAGCCCCTCAAATGCGCTTTTACCCGATTCCACCCAGGATATAATAGTACACCTGGGAATGGCGATCGAAGCATTACGAGAGCTTGATGATGATAACCGTATGGTTGCTCGATGTCGAGACTACCTTGAGCAACTTGTTCAAGTTGTTCAAGCTTTAGGTACAGTACCTTCGCATCCCTCATTCAGTTTTCAATATATGAGCTAACTTTTGCAGCGGTTGGACAAGGTCTTGTAGCACAACCATCGGATTGGGGAGCAGGACTCTTGTCAAATTCATCGGCATTCGAGACTCTGAATGGTGGTGGAGGAGACTCTAGCCTTCTCCATGATGGAGTGACTGGACTGGTCAATGGGGTATCTCGTAACAAACACTCACCTCTGGGTATGGAATTGGGCGAATTCATGTTGGACGGTGATTTGGACTTTCTAAGCAATCAGTTATTTGGATTTAATCGAAATCCTAGTGGGGGCATGATATGAACTGATGCTGGTATCTATATGAAAAAACTAATGTAGATCTACGGAGTGTGTATGTACATTATCCCATCTCTTCATGATTTATGCCGTTGCCCTTAATCTTTTTGTCTGATTAGATTCTGTGATAGTTCTTCGTGCATGACTGTATCAATACAAATTTATCCCAGCTGTTGATCCTCCCTCCGTGTAGCTCATATTATATCTTCTGATATCTAGGCTGGAGGCGAACATAGAACTCATATGGCTCTGGGTCTCCTAGATTGAATACCTTCCATGGTTTACTCGGGTCTGCTAATTCCATCTATACACCTCTATTAGTAAAGATATTCAAAATATTTTAAGTAATTGAGTCTGGGTTACCTTAAACATCCTTAACGTTGAAGGTACAGCTTTATAAAGCTCCAAGAGTCCAATATTCTTCCCGATACATGTGTTTGGTCCGGCACCAAACACCAATAGTGCCTTATTCATAGCTGCCAACTTCTCTTGATCCGCCTCTAACCATCGTGATGGTCGGAATGCCTCTACATCCTCTCCGTACGTGGGCTTGTGGCGCTGCATGATCCAAGCATTGCAGCTGACAATTATATTACCTGGAATAAATTCACCCAAAATGTGTGCTCCCTCAGGTGGAGTGACTCGTTCAATTAATTGAGCACCCAGACCTGGCCATATGCGGAATATTTCCTTGATAACTGCGTCGAGGAATGGGAGATTCTGAGATTGTGAGAATGGAACGACGTAGTCGGTGAAATCAAATGAAGCCTTCTGGTCAGTCGGTGGAGGGAAGTGGCTGTCTATCTCTGCTACAAGCTGTTCCATCACATCTGGATTCTGGAGGAGGAAATAGAAGATAGCAGCGAGCGTAGTGGAGACTGTCCCGCTGCCAGCATTGACCATAGAAAGAGTTAATCCGAGAACTGCTCGATCATCAACGATTTGTGGATTGTCGACTTTAGCTTGGAGGAATTTAGTAAGCAGATCAACGCGTGATTTGGCAGATTTCATAGTTTCATCTAATGGCTTGAATGTCCGTTGTTTCTCAGACATTTGGCGCTGGGCAATGGGGACCGTGGAGGTGACAGAATTGTAGAGGCCATGGCTTCCAAGCCACATGAGAATAGGATTCTTCTTGAGGACTTTATCTAGCCATGTGACATTGTTTACCTAGAAGGTTGGTGAGCAACTGCAAAAGATGCGACAACAATTAAAGTTAACTTACCATGGTAAAGTAGCGTAAGAAGGTAGTTCGAGCTTTGACGATGCCGATATTGTCATAACCAGTTTCCAAAAGACCATAAGGTTTGCCCATAGTCAAAGCACTGATAACATCCAAAGCAAAGTACTTTGTCCACTCCGACATATCACAGATGCCATCATCTCCCGCTTTTCCGACGAATCTGGTATCCAAGGCCCGCAGAAATGAGACGATGGTATCAGTAACGAATGGTTCGTAATTAACAAGCGTGCTCATAGCAAAGGCATTTGCTACTGAACGCCGTAATTTTCCATGGTAAACTCTATCAGTTGTAGAAAAGATATTCGGGACTGCAACGCCTTTAGAGACACCTTGAGCGACTTTGTAAAAGTCGGACTATGGCGACGATTAGTACGTAAGAAGCATAATGATGTGTATTGCGAGGAGTAATGCTAATTCTAACCTACCTTTATAAAATGTGTCATATAAATATCCTTTATAGCTTCAGGGTCATTGAATAGAAGTGTGTTGGGGCCAACTCGTATAATCTTGCCATACTTAGTTACGCGGGGGAAGTATGGGCGGTCCCAGTGCCACATGTATTGCCATAACCGCCAAAAGTTTGTGAATGAGGCTAAAAATGGTCCATTGTATTTATTCAAACCTTTCTGGTATCTGTAGCTCGCAGCCCGGAGGCCGAGCAGGAGGACTGTGAGGAGGGCGAACGCCCAGGAGGGGACGAGAGCGATTAATTCCGAGAACAACATCGCCAAGAAGTTGTGCGGTAGAGGAGAAAGCTGGGCGCGCTCTAAAATGTAAGGACTTATGCTTTATTATCTAACAAGCAGTGTCGTGTGGTGTGGCTTTTACTGCATTAACTATTGGCATTGTTGGCAGTGCTATCCTGGGTACATATCCGTTGCTTTGATATATATACGCGGCATGGTCGGTTAAGGAAGGGGGACAGGTCGGAAAGATGATGTTCAGATCCACAGTAATTCTTAGCCAGTTCCCCTTAAGTGGAAAAGGCCAAGAAGTTTGGTAAGGGCCCTCTTATCACCTGCCTACGCCTCTTTGGGAATCCTGTTCCCTGTGCTTTACCGTTCTCTCCACGACCGACCTGTCCCCGGGGTGATTTGCGGCAAGCCCGGGGGTCCGAGCTATCCCAACCCCACGGGGAAGCATGCATGTATTGGAGAAGATGGAGCAATATATGGCAGTATATTAAGGACAACATGCTCAGCGAGGATCATCGGTGTGTATGCATGCAGCAGAGCCCTGTCACAGTTGCTGCTTGTCTCCCACTCCAAAACGAGTTTTCATTCATTTTATATGCTAAACATTTTACCTCGTGTTTGACATCCAAGTTACTCTTGTCAACGTAATGGCTGAATCAACCCAGACAAAGCCGGAGCATGTCGAGATCGAGCGCAGCTCGCCTGCTCCGGAGATGGAGATCACTAAAGTTGAGACATACATCGAAGACGACCCTCATAGGGCCGCGGTGGAAGACAATCCAGACAAGCCAGAGCCGATGACCTTAATGAAGACACTTGCTATTGCGGTATGCATGCACTAGCATCTATTTCCCGGACTATTGAACTAATTATCATCTTAAGTTCCTTGGAGCGAGTTTGGTAGCACCTGTAGCTATCGGTCTACTGTTGATTAGTCCAATGTAAGACTGTTCTCTAACATTATTGTATACGGTTACTAACAGAATCAGCCTCGACACAATTGTTGATGGTGTTAGCGGTAACCCTGCTTCTATCGGCTGGATTCCCAGTTCCTGGTCAATTGCTTCTGCTGTCGCTTTTGCTCTCGCAGGCGAGTTTAGTGATATTTGGGGACGGAAGGCTGTTGTTATAGGTGGACAAGTATTGACAATTATCGGTGGTGTGAGTACATGCCTTTTTGCTTTTTTATCTTTAGGGTATGTCGGAGAGACCTGGATTAACGGAGGCTATTATATAGATTGTTGGGGCAACTGCACACACAATAAACACCGTAATCGTTGCCCAATCGCTCATTGGCTTTGGTGCTGGTATGATTTTCATCTGTTTCGCAGCTATCCCCGAGATTCTTCCAAACAAATATCGGTTAGTAGTCCTCGGTATCATTTTGAAGGGTTGGTCTCGTGTTATATGCTGATAGAATGAAAGAGGTGCTGGTCTAGCATATTCTGAATTGGCGATTAATCTGCCTTGGGGAGTTGTGGCAACACTTGTTGCTAGTCAAATAGCTCAACATGCAACATGGGTTCGTCTATAAATGTCTATATAATTTCAGAGAAGTTGTTAACAGTATTGACAGAAATGGTTGTACTGGATGATTGTGATCTACGCCGGTTTCACTGGAGGTGGAGTCCTCCTATTCTACTATCCACCAACACGTCCTCGTCGTGACTACGACAAGACGAGACGGCAACAACTGGCTGAACTGGACTGGATTGGTATCCTCCTTTACACCTGTGGCCTAACCGTTCTTCTTGTCGGATTAGGCTGGGCTGGGTCAGAAGGACACGCCTGGAAAAGTGCATCAGTCATCGCACCAATTGTTCTCGGAGCATTGACATTTTTTGCTTGCTTCGCCTATGACTGGACTATTGCAAAGAAACCGCTGTTCCCTTTCTCACTATTCTCCAAACTCAAGGAGTTTTCGTTAATTCTTATTGTTCTTTTCGTTGCCGGTATGGTATTCTTCAGCATGGCAAGTATTTTGCCTCAATGTTCGACATACGTCTTTGACAGTGATCCGATACAAGTGGGAATTATGCAACTGCCCAACGGATTTGGCCAGTTGGTTGGTGGTGCGATTCTCCCATCGTTCATTCATCGGATCAAACATATTCGTATGCAGATCATTGTAGCTGTTGCCATTCAGACTATATTCACAGCTTGCTATGCTGCTACCATACCCGGCCACAAAGCTGCATGGATGGCTTTGCAATTTTTTGGTGCCTCCACATTTGCGTGGTCTACGTTATGTGGCTATGTAACTGTAGGAGTTAATGTACCATTGAGTGAATTAGGCTTAGGTATGATTCTGTACCCTTTTCCCTAATAATCTAATCACTGACTCAATCTAGCAACTGGTATTGTTGGCACCTTCCGGAATAGTGGTGGTGCTGTTGGAATTTCTATCTTCAACACTATCCGCAACGGTGTGCTAGGTAGCCAACTTGGTCCTCGAGTGACCAAAGCCGCGCTTGCTAACGGTTTCCCGGATGATCCACAACTTCTAGAGGCTCTAATAACAGCTGCGAAAGGAGCTGTTCTTGGGAAGCCAACTGAGGTTGCATTCAAAGGCCTCCCTAATGTGACTCCGGAATTAATCTCGGCCACTGTAACAGCATTCAGGGGTGCATACGCGTATGCATTCCAAAGAGTGTTTTACAGCACGATTCCTTTTGGAATTATTGCTCTTATTGCTGCCTGGTTCATCGAAGATGCTAGCCAGTATCTCACGAACCATACTGCTGTACACTTGCAAAAGGATCATATTAGGGAAGTGCATGTCGAAGAGGCACATCCAGAAAACCATTAGGAAAGAAATTTTATCAGGCTACACGAACAAACATTGCTAGTCTAAACTACCAAAGCTAAACTGTGCAACATTGTCTTTTTAAAAGGAAATAGTTGTTTACTTTCAATTACACCCATTTATCGCTGTGCCTACTAAATGGGCAGCGTCTATAGTTTACATGGCTACCTGATATTGTTTCCGTGATATACATTATGTAGACATCAACACACCCTAAACGACCCATGTACTCCTTAATCATCCTCCCCGCCTTTTATATTAGTATCTTACAACCTCATTACACGTGGCATTATTCTTCAGCTTCGTAATGGTTTATTGGGTTTCGGGGCCTGTTGCCCCGAGTTTTGATGCGCACAAAGTTCTCAAATAATACCAACAAGCCATTTATTGTTAGGTCAGTATATTCCACATATGTATGTGATGTTAATACAATCACTAATTAGACCTTAGACTAGTATATTGATTTACGAATGGACCATAGCTCCAGCTATTGCAACAGAGACATATTCCCTGGTCAAGCAGTGTGCTTTCTGGCCTTGACTCAACTATGGCAAAGATTCAGCAGCGTTGGTGCTAAGAGTTATTGCTTCTTATTTGGCCTTGTTGTGGTTGCATTGGTATCATATAATAGCCAGTCTAAGACGCCTATTTGTCTACATGTTGCAGGCAACTTATTCTACCTGAAACCAAAAGGAATCTCTTGAACGGCTGCATAAATTCTTTGGAATAGTTGATGTTGTGGCTACTGGTAAGTTAGACACTGCAACGGTTAAGATTGAAGCCATTGCGTATGGTTTAAATCAGTTAAAGATCACTGAGGTGGAAAAGCTCTACGACATCCCATGTGAAAAGTGCAGAAGAGAAGGAAAAGAAATAATTAGGATTAGTTTATCTAGAGAATACCATCTATCTTGTTGCTGATATTAACTTACTCGATTCAAGCTGTAATATTTTAATGATTAAATGGATGTTGACATTATGATTTTGTCAATGATCATTGCATATTATAAGTTTGGGGAATCCTTGGAATAAGCTCAAGTATATCACCTAAATGATCTTAGAGCAAATATTGAAATAAGTTTAATATCAGAACTTCAGAAATTGATTGACCGATTTATAAGTTAATTTATGGGTATGTATTATATTAGCTCCCACCACCCGCTTTCCAATTCGTTTCCCACCAACAAAAATTCCAAACAAGAAAAAAAAAGACAAAATTAAAAAAAAACATACAACAGAAGGTATTCGCTGGTCGTCACCGACCCAACTACTGATCTCCCGATTTGAGGCTTATGTATGGCAGAGCGGACGGGATGCCCAGTATTCCTCAATCTATGGTCGTATGTGACAGGTGTGTTATTATATATGCTTATATAAATAAGTTGCCGGAAAGGCATAACGTAATTCCCGGTCTACCGGCCCACCCGGTCTACCGGCCCACCCGGTCTACCGGCCCACCCGGTCTACCGGCCCACCTCCCCACCAATTCTCAATTCTACCACCAAATATTCAACCACAAAACAAATATATTGCGATATATCTAATTGCTAGCTAAATTAGGGCATTTGTTTATTTTATGCTCTGTACTTCCACACCCTGAGCACTTAGATGGCCGTCGTTGTGGTGCTGGCAAGGTCTGTGTCATACCCTCTGGATTTGCCACCTCCACCACTTCCTGAGCAATTGTACTTGATTGAGCCATCTCTTGAGCCTCCTGTGCTGTCAAGGAGCTTTTATAAGCTATTTACTTTTTAGATCTTTTGGCTTTTTGTTGAATTGATTGGTTGANTAGCCTTCAAATCATCTTTTTCTTTTGTTAAAAATATGACATTATGCATAATCATCTGGCACCCTTTTAAAAGCTGAACAAACGTAATTCTAGTAAGTGTAAAAGGACTTTGATATTACTAGAGTCTTGATTGAATAATCTTATACTGTTTTTGTAATTGAATTGAATTGTGTGGTGTCTCAAGGACTTAAGGTACCTCAGAATTGTTATAAGAGCTCCTAGGAGGTGTAGAAATCTCCTCAACCTCAAGTTGTAATTTGGATATAACACAATCAGGATTATAAGGAACTAATCCAATGCTTGTAAATCCTTGACTAATATTGTTTGATTTAAAGGTTTCTTACTGTATAATTAAGTACATTTCCAGAAAATCAAGCTTGTTAATATGTTGAATATCAAGGTGCATTTTCCTCTTTACTAGACTACTATACATATGCTTTAAAACAGCAAAACAACTTACATCTAAAGGTTGTAAAATATAAGATAAATGTGAAGGCATACAAACAATAATAATATTGTTCTGAATGTAATACTAGTCGAATTCAAGGGTTACATAGTTACTATGGCTATTAAGGACAAGTATATGATATTAGCCTTTAAACTTGGCTTTGCTGAATAAATCAAAGGTTTTCTAAAGCTAGTCAAGGCCAATTACATTATTTGTCCATTCATTATCACTGACAGCAATTCTCTAACCTTGTGATAAGTTGTTATACTAGCTAAGGAGTAAAACCTTTCCCTTGAATATAATTAAAGGTGGTAAAGCTCAACCATAAGTATTAACTGATTCAATTACTATGACTTACTCCTTATTGCTAAGTTCTAAAAGTGGAGGTTTACCATAGCAATCAGAAGATGTAACCACTTTAGTAGAGGTAATAATACTCATAGCAAAGCCTGTCTCATCGAAGTTGTAAGTATCCTCATCCAGTATCCCATATTGTGCTTTCACAGCTATCACATTGTCAAACCACTCTTGAATAAGCTTTGGATCTTCGCATTTGGCTCGTTTATAGTTGTACTGACGTATATATTTAGTAGTTAACTCTGGGTGACGCTTTAGAAAGTCTCCAAACCAGTTTTTGCCTACAGGACGAGAAGGGGTAGGTTCTCCACGCTCAGCAATCAATATATTAGCCATTGATTGCACACCTGAAGGTCTAGGAGGCAAACCACGCTTGCCCATAGATAATATCCACTGTACAAGTAATTCTTCTTCGAGCTGTGACATTCTATAGGATTTGGTGTAAGTGGTCAATTGTTGAATCCTGCCATAGTAACGCACCTTCAATGTACTACGCAGAACATCAAAATTATGCGCTGCAGATCGAATAGATGTAATTTGGCCTTTTTTCAACGCGTTTATAGCAAGTAGAATTCGTCCTTCTTGATGTGGATCAATTTTTTTTTGGCATTTCGACGTGTTTTGGTTGAAAATTAAGGAGTGGAAAGTGGTGATGGTGGTAGAATTGAGAATTGGTGGGGAGGTGGGCCGGTAGATCGGGTGGGCCGGTAGACCGGGAATTACGTTACTAGTCTGATCTACTAGGCATAAACTAATCGTCGGGCCTCAGGCACGCGCATTGCCCGACTTTAGTCGCATTCGCTCCTAGTCGGTGGAAGCGAATGTGGTCGCAAAGCGAATGTGGTCGCCTATTTTTTTTCTATGGGAAACCCACACAAATTGAATACTAATTACCATAACTTGACATATCCACTCTCATCCAGTTCCTCTGAATCTGATGAATCCCCTGAATCACTGAAATTGCTCGAACTGTAACCAATTTCTCCTTCCAAATCTAGGCGTATATAACTCTCCATTGAGGCATTGCTTGCCCCTCCTTCCTGCTCCTGCTCCTGCTCCTGCTCCTGCTCCTGCTCTAGCTCTTCCAGTGGCTCAGGCCTTGCAAAGCTTGTTCTGATTGGTTGTTGAACAAGAGTTTAAGGTGGCCTATAACATGGAATATCTGCTAAATCAGCTGTAGGTGTAACTGAAGGTTTCTGATCAATTGGCTTCTTGCCAGGCTCTATGAAGGATGGTGGAGTATACTCCTTATACAGCTTAGGAATATCTATTACACCATGAGGAAGTTGTTTAATTGCCNTTTTTTCTGAATGCCTCCTTCTTATGCTATACTACTTATGCAACCTTTTGATTTTTTCTCTCGTTATTAGCTATTTGACATAGTATTCTAACTTCCTTATTAATTGCTTTTTATGCCTCTTTACAATCCTTCTCCTGTTTCATAGCCTATACTTGTTCCTATGTTAATTCTCCTCCTTTTTGAAGCCTTTTCCTATTAGATGGCTTTTTTGTTATGAGATCCTGTATCTATTGATATGCTATATCATGTTCAAGCTTAGTAAGCTTGCTTTTATCTAATATTAATTCAGAATTACAAGTAAAGGAATTAAACTTGTGTTAAGATAGAGAGTTTAATAGATCTATGATCTTTGGTTTCAACTTTCCAAGCTGATACTGAACTTGTTAAATGGTTATAAGAGTTCCTAGTATAAGTAATTCAAGTTCTTTAACCATTGTTTTAAGTTTATCTTTGATATATTTCTTTATAAGAGTAAAGGTTGCCTCCTTATTGTCAGGTCCTTAGTGGGCTAATCACGTGAAGGGAGGAAGGATAGGGGTCTGAGTCCTAGCCGCTCCTTAGCTGCTGACTCCCGTCTATAAAGAGGGGGTTTTCCCCTTCTCTTTGACAGGAGTCAGAGATCAATCTTGTAATTTTAGAAGAGCACTGAGTTTTAGAGTGAATCTACACCTAACCAACTGCTATCTCACTGTTAGTCTTCTATTATGTTTCAACCTCCTAATCTCTCTTCACTTTGTGTACAGATACCCTTGACATATTGATCTCTTTCTCCTAACAAAGGGCATGTAGACCATTGAGAATCAAGATAGTTGAGACTTGTCAAACTCAAGCTTCATAACAAGGAGAAGCAGAAGGGTTACAGTTCCCTTCTACCAGCTTAACAACATTACAACAAGAGGAGTTACCGTTGCTTGATCTACCTTTGCCTTCTCCTCTAGTACTCATTTTGAGGAGTTTTATTTTGTTGTCAGAGAAAGAGCTAGACAAGAGAATTGTAGTTAGGCAACAATAAGACTGTCTTGAAAAGAAGAAAACTTACTTACAAGCTCTTGAGAGGGAAGAAGTTCTTATTTATGATTCTGCATAGGATGTACTAATTACTAGGACAAATCACCATGCTAAACTTTACCAATAACTTAATAATAAGATTTAAAGGAAATTGCAACTCCTTGCCTTGAAATACAAGAGGACTAATTAGAATGAACTTCATACTTTCCTCTTTGAATTACACTCTCAATTTGCTACAATCCAGGAATTGAGTACTAAGCTTCAAAGAGTTATGTACACTAGTAGTACATTAGAAGGCATCATCAAAAAACACTGGATTACTTATGTTATAAACACTTGGCAAAATCATTATGACCATATCCATTAGGATGAAATAAAGGAATTCTTGAAGAGTAACATCTTAGATAGCCTTATCTACACCTTCGAAGTTGTTATGAAGTTGTATTATCTTGAATAAAAACCAGACTAAAAATTCAATTCTTTCCTGGACAATTATAAGAATATTAAGTTAGAATTACCAGAGTACCTACTTAAGGGGTATTAAGTGTATAGCCTTTTGGACAAACTTCGACTAGAGTTAAGAAAGTAAATTATATCTTAAGGCATACTAACTACTAGGACAAAGCTGATCAATGTAATATGAAGGGTTAAAACGTTGATTGTAACCTAAGGAAGAAGTATTATGACAAGAAGTGTAATTATAACTAATCAGTTAAGAAACTAAGGTAGACGAATAAATCAGACGAGTAAGACTTCAAGTATGTCTTAAGTAAACCAAACTCCTTCAATACAAAAAGCAATGATTGTCAATGTTGTCCTTCTTAATGACTAACTAGTAGTAAAGAGAGGAAGAGTTATTAGACTACTACTTTCTAAGGTCTAATGTTATTAGTATAAGAAATTAGGCTATTATACTAGTAATTACCCTCAGACATTCGATGTGAATACTATGCTATTAGGTAGGAGAGTAGTAACTGCTTAATAAGAAGATAAACACCTTTCAAGATGGTTAAAAGTAAGAGTTTCTCTTCAACTTGAAAGGAAATAGGTAACAAGGACAGTCTTATTGAATACAAGGTTAGATTTGAATATTGTACATTATCATCTCTTGTTAGACAAAGTAATAAAGGAGGTTAACTAGTATTTAATAGTAAGATAGCTTTACAGACAAAATATTCTTACCTATAGAACTTTGGATATTGTGACTTATATTACTAATAACTAAGGACTTGAGAGGACAGAGCATTACAACTTTATAGTAGTTGAGTTTAATGGATATGAAATTGTATTAGGAAAGCTGTAACATAACAATATAAAGTTACAAGTTATCTACTACAAAGAAGACATTTGAGTATTTCCTCTTCAAGAGTAACATTTATCATTGATCATTATNAAAAAGACAACTTTGAAAAGCTAACTATACAATTAAGTATACTATAGTTTTAGTTAGAACAATCCTTACTCCCTTAGATATGTAAGAGGATATTAGTAAAGAAGTTGGTAAAATATAACTTGTTATACTATCAGAATATGATAATTACTTGAATGTCTTTAATACAGACTTAGTTGGAATTCTACTTCCTCATATCTCTTTAGAGTATTGTATCAACTTAGAAGAAGGACAGACTTCACCTTGAGGACTTATTTATATCTTAGCTGAAGATGAACTTATAATACTTTATAACTACTTAAAAGCTATTATACAAAAAAGATAAATCCAACCTTTAATTAATCTAGTAAAAGCTTTTATATTATTTATACCTAAGTTAAGAGGCAAGTTACAACTTTATGTTAACTACTAAGGACTGAACAAGATTACTAAGAAAAACCATATTGTATTACCCTTAATTTTAGAAATTATTAGTCGATTATCTAAGGTTAAATACTTTACTAAGTTGGATTTGAAAGATGCTTATTACTAGATATACATCTGCAAAGGAGATAAGTAGAAAACAATGTTCAGAATTAAGTATGGACACTTTGAATATCTTGTTATACTATTTGAACTTTCAAATGTACTAGTTACTTTCTAAATATATATCAACCAGGTATTAACAAGTTTAGTTGATGTTATCTACATTGTATACTTTGATGATATCTTAATTTACATAAAGGATAAAGAGTTATATGTATAAGCTGTTCATGATGTACTAATTAGGTTGTAATAATAGAGCTTTTATGCAAACTTGAAGAAATGTACATTCTATTCTTAGACAATCATCTTTTTAAGCTTTGTAATTACTTTTAAAAGTATAAGTATAAAGAAAGAATGTATTATAGCTATTATTAAGTAGCTAGAACTTAAAAGTATAAAAGACATATAAATCNTTTTTTAGCTTTACTAGGTTTTATCATTAATTTATCAAAGGTTATTCAAAGGTTATTATACTATTAACAAATACACTGAAGAAAGGATACCTGTTAACCTTCTAGCTAACTCTTTTACAATGAGAAACATTCATGAAGATGTATGTCTTATTCATAATTACTTTGTTATTATGTTATTATAACTTGAAGCTACTTACTAGGTTAGAAATAAATGCTTTGGATTTTATGGTTAACATGATTATGACCTAATTGTAAGAAGGGTGTTAATATCTTATTATATACATATCGAAGAAGTTGAAAAGGGTTAAGTTATGCTATAGCACCCTAGATGCTGAGTTGCTAACTATTGTAAAAGCTTTTAGGATATAGAAACATTACTTGTCTTTGTGGAAAGACGTTAAGAAGTATATTTTTACTTGTGTTATTTACTAAAGAACCAAGCTAAGACACTATCTACCTTATAACAAGTTAACACCTTTGCTGATACCAACTAGACTTTTTGAAGAAATCTTAATAGATTTCATCATTAAATTATTACCTTCTACTTCCTTCAAGAGTAAGGAATGTAATACTATTCTGGTAATAGTCTACAAGTTCACTAAGTACTTGATTTATATTCTTACTACTGAGTATATCAGTGCTGATGGAGTTGTTAAGTTGTTATTATGTCATATTGTTTGACTATTTAGTCTATTTAAGGGTATAATATCTGATCAAGATACTTGATTCAAGAGCAAGTTCTAGATGTCCTTTTGTTATTACTTAGCAATGAAGAGGTGGATAAGTATTGTATAGTACCCTTAGACTGACGGTCAAACTAAACGTTAAAACTAGAATCTAGAACATTACTTACAAGTTTACTACTTCTTCACTTAGGATGATTGAGCAACCAAGTTATACCTAGCAGAGTATGTTTACAACACCTCATAGTATTCTGTTATATAGACGTCCTCTGCAGAGGCCTTCATAGGATATAAACTACAAGGATTAGCAGAGCTAAGGCTAGCCAGTAGAAAGCCTTCTTTTAAGGTATTAACAGTAATTAAGAGAGTTGAAGAGTTGCAAGAGAGTTATAACAAGATCATAAGTCTACTTCAATATGCTCAGAAACTTTATAAGAAATAATATAACCAATGTTGAGTATTGAAGTCTTTTAACCTTAAAGACTAAGTGTTAGTCTTTATCACTTATATCAAGTAATAACAACCTTGTCATAAGTTCACTGACAAATACTTAAGGCCTTGGAAAATAACAAAGGTAATAGGAGATCATGGTCTTGCTTATAAGCTAGATATGCTAAAGCAGATTTGCATTTACTTTGTTTTCCTTATCTCTACTCTTAAGTTGTACAAAAAGCAAGAGAGTAATGACTTAGAACTAGAGAAGGTAAATACTATTAACCTAGACAATGAATATAAAGTAGAAGCAATCTTAGACTATGGATAGTAAAGAGGAATTTTCAAATACTTTATTAACTAGAAAGGATACACTAACAAAGAAGATTCTTAAGAGTTACAAGAAAATATTAATGATGGTAAAATGCTAGAAGAGTATAATAAGAAATATAACTTAAATCCAAGTAACCTCAAAGTTAGGAGAAAGTAGAGAAGACTTAAAAGGCTAGTAGTTACTTTATAATAAGAGTGATTAATGTACTTCAGGTAATTTTTCACAAAGTATAACACAAAACATAATTATAAGAAAGAAAATACTATAAGACAATAGTCTGAATTTATCTAAAATACACTTAACTAAGAACTTAGTACTAACTTAGTACTAATTAAGCAGAAAACTAGTTTTAGCTTTACAAGGTAAGCAGAGAGAGAAACTGGATACTTAAACTTTAACCTTGTGAGGGGTGAGTAAGAGAAGAGTAAGAGTTATGTCTTGTTATTATTGCTATTATCTTTATTACTTTCATTATCAGAGGGCTCTTCTACTTCAAGATATTATTCTCTGATTAACATTTACTTAGTAATAACTACGTAAGTAACTTACTACTTTATTATAATCTGTATAAAGACTTTTCACTTCTTTAAAGAGACTTACTACATCCTTAAACACCTTTTCCAATGAACAACTTAATAACTTTAATATTAAGATACTTTTCTCTTTTTGCTTGGCCAACTTTTCTTGTTTAAGTTCTTGAAGACATAAGGAAGATATACTTTTAGAGTTCTTAATGAATTGAAGGCTTTTTGAAACAGTTACCTGTATTACCTTGACATTATCCTAACACCAAGTTAGCAAAAGCCTAGTACTAACAATAACCATTATATCGAAACTTATGTCAAGAATGCTGTTATACACAATAATAGCAGTATAAAGTACTTTGCTTCATGCCTTTAACAAACCAATTGGCTAGCAGGAGGTTAACAAGTGATTAGCCATCAGTTCGCAAGAGTGAACAAAGAAGGAGGGATATGCTTACTAGAAGACAAGCCTTATTGTTCTGCTTGTAGTATGAACATTTTGAAGATTAGCCTACAGAATATTAGCCAAGCAATTATATAATAATAATAAAGCAATTATATAATAATAGTTATAACTTATTAATATCATCTGCACACTATTGTAGAACACTAACTTTCTACTTAGACAAGCTATAAAGACATTGTTAACATAGTACTTCTTTATCAGTAAGAATAAGGGGTTCAGCGTTTACTAATACTATTACAAGAGCTTAGCAAGAGGTTAGCAAGTGTTATAACTAGAGCTAAGCAAGAGTATAAGAAGAAAGAAGAGATATCCTAAAGCTAAGTGAAAAGTACAAGGCAAGCTGAATTGGAGAATCAAGAAAGAGTATAACAAAAAGTAAACTGTAACTCAGCAAGAGACAATTCTATTGTGTAATTCCTAGAGAAAAGAAGTGATAACTGAACAAAGGTGAAGGTAGGAAAACAAGTTGAATTAGAAGATCAAGGAGGAGTATAACAAAGAGTAAACTATAGCTTAACAAAAGACAATTCTGCTTAGGGAATCTCAACAAACAAAGGTAAGAGAAAGAGAAGTATAATAGAAGGAAGAACAATAAGAAAGTTATAGCCTAACAAGAGCTATACTAGTAAAAAGCCATAGGAATGCAATAGAGTTCTTCAAAAAGAAGGRTAATACTAACAATCGTCAATTGATGCTTAGAAAAAGAAGTAGAATTAAAGGAGAGAACACTTACTTAAATAGATATATGTAATAACCTGAGGCTTGGAGAATATTACTATTAAAGCTTTTCTTAATAAGTATATTTAGCACAATAAAGTTACGTTAAAAGAGCAAGAGCAGTAACATCCTCGTTATAAGGCTTGGTAATTGTTCATAGTTACTTAGCTACAAGCAAGCTATAGTCTAGAAAAGAAGTTTACAATAAAAGCAAGATATTCGACTCTTAGCCTTACTGTAACTTGCAGCGTTGAATTGAAAGAACAAAGAAAAATCTCCAGAGCCTAGTAAGAGGTTTGCTAGAGCTTCACTGTGAGGTTAATACTAAGAGATGTCTTGTGTTTGCTAAAATGACAAACACACCAAGGTGCTAAAGTTAAGAGTGCTAAGTTTAGCGCTCTTTGTCTAGAGTCTAATTGTAGAATAGGAGAATGCTACATTCCGTCGCCGCATCTTAGCGGGTAGTTTGACAATAGCTCCTAAGGACAGGAGCTTAGAAGAGAGGAGATATTGTCAGGTCCTTAGTAGGCTAATCACGTGAAGGGAGGAAGGATAGGGGTCTGAGTCCTAGCCGCTCCTTAGCTGCTGACTCCTGTCTATAAAGAGGGGGTTTTCCCCTTCTCTTTGACAGGAGTCAGAGATCAATCTTGTAATTTTAGAAGAGCACCGAGTTTTAGAGCGAATCTACACCTAACCAACTGCTATCTCACTGCTAGTCTCCTATTATGTTTCAGCCTCCTGGTCTCTCTTCACTCTGCGTACGGATACCCCTGACACTTATCAATAAGCTATATATTAACCTTTTTAAAAGTATTCTGAATAGTAGCTTTCTTGAAGGTTTGCTCATGAATCTTTAGTAAATTGTAAAAGAAAGAAGTTATAGTATATTCAAAATCAAATAATTCAATAGTACTTTGTACAACTTTATTATACTAATACTTGTATAGTTAAAATACTCTTATATCAAGAGGTTGAATATAATGTGTTAAATAAGCAGGAAATGTAAATGGCATTATATTATTTTTACAAGTTAATAAGGTGAAATCAGGATTTATATGATTAGTTTGATTATCTATTAATAATAGCTTATATAGTTAATTAGAGTTTGTATTTGTATGTTAAATAAAGTACTCTAAGAATTATAGACTAATATTATTAGTTGTATAATTATTCTTTGATAAATGAACTACTTTTGAATGCTTTAATTGATCCTTATATTATGATATTATATAATATTTGCCTTGAACAATAACTATAAGTAGTATAAGAGCAATTCTATTAGCATAGATAGTCTTAATCATAATTATAAATCAATGATTTTCAAGGCTTAAAGAATAAAGTTAATATAATGTTAACCTTAAATTATAATAATAATTATAATAATAAATAAATCCTTACTTCAGTTAATTCAATTAAAACTAATACCTTTACACTTTTAAGACAATTAATGTAAAATCTTGATTTGTTGAAATTGTATAAATTATACTTATGGATATCATNATTTTTTAAGAGTTGTTGTATAATGATTAAACTAATTATTAACCTCTTTTAAATCTTAAACAATGATATGTTTTTGAGTAATAAGTTTAGTCTTCATTTTGTAAAGTAAAGATTGACTTTTTTNACTACTTGCAAAACTAAGACTAAGAAGATGAAGATTAATTAGCTTGTTTTCAAAGGTAGCTAATAATTATAAATATAATCTTCTTGGTAAGAAACTAGCTATACTGAAGGTATGACTTGATAAAGGTATATACAGCCTGTTCTTGACTAGTTGTCAGGATTTTGTTTTGACCTCCAGCTGGAGGTCGGTTATCTTGTCGAATGGCCATATTCAGAGTTGATTTATTGATTTTGAATAGCTTGGCAGCTACAGATTAACTCTCAGTAGGGTTCTCAGCAAGCCAATCTTTTGCCTTACGAACGTGCTCTTTAGTAGGCGTAGGCATATTGCTGTAGGAATGGAATATATTTTGAACAGTAAGAATATGCAGAGGGGTATTCAATTTGTGTGGGTTTCCCATGGAAAAAAAATAGGCGACCACATTCGCTTTGCGACCACATTCGCTTCCACCGACTAGGAGCGAATGCGACTAAAGTCGGGCAATGCGCATGCCTGAGGCCCGACGATTAATACATCTTTTAATATATTTCTAGTCACCTTGAGATATTAGACTTAGCAGTGTTAAAAATCTATATATACCGTTCTTAATCATGCTCTAATTAGGCTCTTTGTGTAGTTCAATAACAACTTTTCCAACATGTCTTCCTGACCACAAATACTTGAACGCATCCGAAGCTTGATTGAAGTGAAATGCTTTGTCAACAATTTCTTTAAAACTCATCATATTTGCACTAACAACCCGATTTAATTGCTCAAAAACTCAAGTCGAGAACCAACATTTATACCTCTTCTAGTTGTGAGCTCCGTTCTCATAAAATTGGTGGATTTGAGCCTCACCTCAAAGTAATCGACTTATCAATCAATCCGCTAAGTAGGCCATCAAGATCCTGTGGATTTTGGTAGCCAAGATATCCAACCTGGCTAACAACACCCCGTTTCGCTGCAGCATTGATACTCTTTAAGAGTGATGGGGTACCACCATTCTCGATTACAACATCCGCGCCTACACCACCATTGATTCTGACTGCTTCAATGTCCCAGTTAGGATTCTTAAGATAATTTATCGTCGAGATTTGACCAATCCCAGAGAGACCTTCGACAGCCTCAAGTTTTGCGTCTGATGATGAGGTGATGATTACTTTACAGCCAGCTGTCCTCGCAAGTTTTAAAGCCATAAGGCTGACCCCTCCGGTTCCTGAAAAGCATTAGAAAGAGTCAGTCTCCAGAAATCGTAATGTTTTCACCTTGAATCAACACCGTTTTTCCTGCGGTCAAGCTACCATCATACGCCAAAGCATTCCAAGCGGTCAAGCCAGCGCATGGTAAACACGCTGCTTCTGCCCAACTCAAGTGATCCGGAAATTTGACAACCTTTTCTTCAGGAAAGATAACATGCGTAGCTAAAACTCCATCCACTTCCCCACCAAGCCACTCTCGGGATTGCTCAAGGCCAGTTATCGATTGTTGATCAAAAATTGGACATACCTTATCTCCGATAGCAAAGCGTGTCACACTACGACCAACAGCTATGATAATTCCAGATGCGTCTGAGCATGGTGTCCCGCTGGGTGAAACAGCCCATGGATTTGTGCCGTTTAATATATTTGCATCTCGGTAGTTGAGGGCCACTGCTTTAACTTCAATCAAAACATCCGTTGACTCTTTCAACTCGATTTCTTCTTCAACCAACTCTAGAGTTTGAGGCGCCTCATCTCCATAACGACGATAGCATTGCCGGAGGATTTTCGTAGTCATATTAATGAACCATATATTTGCATCAAAATGTTTATAAAATAAAGTTTACGAAAGCAAGTGATATATATTAATTCTAAACATTCAAGAGTGATAATGTGGATGAGAGGATGGTGTACATTTGTCAGCACCGATGATAATTAACTCAAGCTAGGCCAAATAAGAATAAAACTTCCCAGGGCGTGCACTATTCTAATCTGTTTCCCATATGACATCAATGCCCAAACTGGGAAGAAAATGAAATTACGCAAAAAGATATATGACATCCCTTTAACTGCTTATAGAAAAGATGTCAGAATTTTCGAATTTATAAGTCCTTAGAGACTGGGCTGTACACAAACGAAACCCTACCAACATTCCACCTTGCAATTTTTAATGAAGTGCAAGATTAGAAACATAAAATAAGTGATCAAATAGAACCAATAATCTATAGAGTTGCTTGACTTATTTAACAATACCAATATATTAGCCTCTAACAGTTCACTTCATACGCAACATGCTCTACATTTAACATTGCTTCCGTCAAGACATGATTCATATATTTGCCAGCTTATGGAGGAAAATATATAAAGCCATCTTATCCGATTTTATTCTTTAAAAGATATAAACCGAATGCAAAATATTTTATTCAAGGATCTGCTCGCTTTTTCAATCGACGATGAGACGTCAAACGCTTAACTACACTTTTAAAGACACGTTAAGTATGAAAAGCATGACTTCATGCATGGATCATTCATTTTAGAAAGTGAAGGTATATCTAACTATAGAGTGCCTTTTGCCACCACCTACACCTGTTATTCTCCAAGCCATCCGCAATCGGACCAATACTCGAAATATTAAGATTCTGTACCACCCCCTCTCCCACNTTTTCCATACTTGGAAAAGTAAGGCAATCCATGTCCGTTTGGATTCCCCGATTTTGCAAAATTCGTGAAATATGCTTGCATGATCAGCGCCAGGGTGTCATTCTTCACGGCAGTCGCAGGACCTTCGTAGAAAGTATATGTAATATCATCACCATGCAGTCCAGGAGGAACACTAAATTGATAGCTATAACCATTAGGTGCAAAAGCTCGTGCAAGGTAATTTGCGTTGCAGGAAAAGACAGATTCGGATACGATTTCGTCTGCTCGAGCCACCTCATTCGTGTAGCCATATGTACCATCTAACACATCGGGGTATAATGTGTCAGTGATATATTTGGTAACGTTACCCACATCAGCAGCAGGGAAAGATACTAGAATAACGTTCTGTTTGAAAGTTTCTGGTGTGAAGACGTATGGTGAGGTGAACAAGAGTCCTTCGTCAGTGTTATGACCGACGAGAACTTTAAGGGACTTATCATAAGCACCGTGCATGAGAAGATCTCCAGGTAACGCAGGTGCAAAACTTCCATCAACGACAGGATCTATAAGTGATCATTAGCAAGATTCAAAAGAGTAGGTCAGATGTAGTTATCTACTTACTAAACGTGAAGCTCCCATAGGGTGCTTCCCCTACCATTTTTGCATTGACAAATTGCAATTTCTCAGTAGATAAGCCCCTAGCTTCCTGGACTGTACTCACCCCAGCTAGGTTCAAAAAATATTGGAAGATACTCTCTTGATCTCGCTGACTAGGCACTTCGAGGAAAGCGCCGCTTTGGACAATAGCTTGCTGAAACGGCACCTTGCCTTTCATCCCACCATATGCAGTAATTTGATGAATAGTGCTTCCTCCTCCAGCTGACTCTCCTATCACTGTCACGCGATTTGGGTCGCCGCCAAATTTATGTATATTGGCTTGGACCCATTCAAGAGCGAAACGTTGATCGAGAAGGCCTGCATTAGCAGTTCCCTCGGTTTGGAATGATGGTCCAGAAAGGAAGCCCTATGAAACAAAAGTCAATCAAAACTTGTACAATAGACTATGTGTGATCTAATTTGGGAAGAGAGATGCATACGAAAAGCCCAAGTCGATAATTTATAGCCATGTATATAATGCCATTTTTGCTAGCCCTTAGGAGACCTGCACCGCTTCCATATTGTGTCTTCCATCCTAATGTATAACCGCCACCGTGAATCCACAGTAGGCTAAGCCATCTAATCAGCATCATACTGAAATTTAAAAACAGTAGATTTAATATATCTTACACAGGTGCAGCAGGACCTCGAGACCTGTTATCAAAAATGGACTTTGGGACTAAAATGTCTAGAAATAAGCAGTCCTCGCTTGTGCCATACTGAACAGGTGGTAAGCTGGTAATATTAGGTGGCTGATAACCTGCAGTAATATTGATGGATCCAAGACCATCAGAAAGCCATTGAGCAGTTACAGCAGTCCAAGCCGGTATTCCCTGTGGGCAGACCGCGTAGTTGGAGCCATCATTGACCACAAGTTTCCTATGTGGAGCAGACGGTGCGATAGGAGCTGCGAACCGGAGGTTACCAACGGGGGGTGCCGCATACCGAACGTTTGAAAAGTTGTAAAACTGGCCCGTTTCCTATTTTAAGTCAATATTGCATCCTCTTATGGACATGCCAGTGAGTATCTATCAAACAGACATTGAACCAGCCCTGGTGGATTTCATATCCAAGGTTAACAGTTGCAGATGGAGGCTCCTTAGATGAGGAGGCAATGACGCAGGTAATGCTGGTTATCAGCAACAAACTCGAAGGATTCAAAAACGAGAAATTTAAATACATAGTGCATGGAAGAACACTGGCATCTCCAGTGTCTGATCTGATATAATATCCTTTCTCAGGAGGCCAAAACAAAAACAAGGATAGAGAACATTCATTATAAAGAAAAAAGGGAATCCTACCTTGCCCCACACAACCGACATTCATGCATCCATCCTTGATTCCCTTCTGCCTCTCTATGCGGGGAAGTTGCCACCTAATAAACCTTAATTTCCAAAATGATATTTATATCCCTAGTTCTACAACAGGGCAGCCTGTGAGACCCTGCACATCCCACTACTTTCTGACATTTTGTATGCAGGGGTTGGGTCATTTCTCATGCAGATTAATGCCAACCCCGAATTACTCATACATCATCAAGTTAGGATGGGATGAAGCCCGCACTCTTCTACATAAGCAGTTAGGCCACCAAGACATGGGATGAAGGTTGCTGCAGCACCTAATTAACCGTTTGCGGTGAAGATGGGGTACATGNAAAAAGGTCCTCGGTTCACTCCAAAAACGAGTAAAATATTATTAAAGAACATGGGGAAGACGGGTGGGTCTTAAGAACTGGAGAACCTGGAAGGATGGCATTTCAAGATTCCGTGCTGACTAATTGACTCGCAACTTCCAAATCAGGCTGTTGCCGAGGCCTCTAAACGCCTCGGTTCTTCACATTGCGTCCTCTGCGGCACACCCTCCCTTACTTACCATTGTTGCTGCATTGCAGACAGGCAAAATAGGCCTGAAAGCGTATCTACACAGAATCAACAAAACAAACTCGCCCCTCTGCGATTGCGAGGCGGAAGACCAAACGGTACGGCATGTACTGGAAGATTGCCACCTATTCGAAAGACAAAGAGACCACTACTTCAGTGGCATACATACAGACATCAAAATCATACTGGGACGCCAGAAATACACATCAAAGGCAGTCAACTTCATGCTAGCGACTGGTCTCCTGGGCCAGTTTAAACACTATAAGCCTGAATTGTACAGAGAGTTCATGACAGACTAAACGTGTAGAGTACAACTAACCTTAATCAAAAACAGACACCAAAATCAGGGAGGAACCTAGCGGAGAGTACAATGTAAAACCAGGTACGATACAGGAAGACGGTCAACTACACTACGGAATTATAAGTGTATGGGTTTGAACTATTTGGGGTTTCGCGCTTTTGGGCTTGTTTCTTTTTCNTTTTTTAATCATCTTTTACTGTTGATTCTTTTGCTACTGGCATGATCGTAGAATATCAATGTAGAAAGCCGTGTACTATAGCTCGAAGAGTCTCTACAGGCGCCTGATTAGGAATAGCCGAATAAAGAGTATGTGTTGGATCACCTCTACAGTGAGCGTAAGGTCTTCAATCTATGAAGATATTACATGTTGATATAGTTGTTAATTCTTGTTAGCTATAAGTAAGTTCAAACTAACAGGAAATATAAAGGAGTATTATTATATAGTATTACCTTCTCTTATTAACTTGTAGAAAATACTTTTAAACTTAAAAAACATTAAACTTGAAGAATCTGAAATAAGTAGAGCGTTAAAAAGATTATAATAATATAAGACATAGAACTGTAAAAGAATAGTATACAAATCTGACTATTAAAAATAACTAAACTTATGTTATTCATAGAAGATTTACCATATTATGCTATAAACCCTAAAAAGAGTTTTAACTAATACAAAGTCCTCATATTACTATTAGACTTCAAATGGATGAAGTAAGAAGATTTAACAACTTTTTTTTATATGTTTGCCTTTAACAAAAATGGAAAACCATAGAATTTTTCACATAATTCATAACTAAAACGGGTTAATATAGTTTAACAAGTCTACAACTACTTAATATTAAACTTTAAGTCAACTACTATTATAAAATTCAATAAGAAAGATTTTCTTTGAATAAAACAAGATTTTAGAGTATAGTTTAACAAGACTAAGCCATTTTTGCTAAGATTGATAGAATTTTGCATTTTAGTCATTAGTTAATCTAAAATGAGGGCTTTTACGTAACATGTCTAAAACAACTGCTAGATTTGATGCTACAAGATTTGAGTTGGAAAATCACTCTACTTGAGTGATAACAGAAAGATTGTTTTGTAAAGATGCTCTTATAAATGGAAAAAGAGGTAGAATTATTACTTTTGGCAGCGCACAAAATCAAGCGGTATCAGCGAAGAGATTATAGAATATAAATGCTGTTATTAAGTGGAAGTAATATTAAATACAGTTGTTATTTAATACATAGCCCAATGTTTGCCTAGGACCGCAGTCTAGGTGTGATGGGCCGAATTTTCTGTTCATGTTCCAGAGTTAAGCTACTGGGCTATGCAGTTCTATGATTATATTTCACAAGCTGGCATAAGGTTACATTTTAGCCTCAATTTTGACAAGCCACCCGAGCTACACAGGTGTATCTGATTCGCAAAAAATCCTTGCATAACTTATTAAAGGAAAATCTAACAGCATATTATCATAACGAAGCTTGCAATCTATTTAGATAAATTAAAATTTTTTAGTGGAATGATGGATAGAGAAATTCATATGTAGGGGGGGCCTGCAGGAGGCTCTTTTCGTCGGAAAGCCTATGTTATTTGATGCAAACACAGTTGCAGAGTTTCGAAGCGCCGCCAGCCTTCTCAGCTTGTGAATCACCATGCATGCAACCAATCAAATCCGCAGACTAGCAAAAATCTGCTGAAGGCTGAGTTACCGTGCAGTCACATCTACATCTTACGAGGTACAAGAATCAAGCATTTTCCCTTCGATATGTTAGCAATTGGAAAAACCAGAAAGTAAGACGACAATATACCACATCACCATGGCACTGCCCGCCGCGGCTCCGGCTACGAAGCAGGGCGAAAAACTCTGGGAAAAGGCTTTCAACTCGCTGGACTCTGACGTAAAGTCGTCCCTAGGCCAGGCCAGAACGCATAGACGCAACGTCCTGGTGGCCGTGTTGAAAACAGCCGAGGAGAAGAGGCAGATCTGCTTGCTCAAGCGATGGAAGTTCAAGAAGTCCAACGGCGATGAGATCATTGTCCGCGATGTCGTGGAGAAGATCGCAAAGTGGATTGAGCGTTTCATCTCGATCGGCGATGTCGCCGTGCAGTTCGACGCAACAAGTGCATCGTTGCCCTGGGCTGTCGTTCGATTCCTCCTACAGGCTAATATTAATGATGTTCAGCTCTTCGGTGCCATGGTCAACGATCTAGAGGTCATCGCCCGACTCATCACGCGATACCATGAGTTTGAGATTCAGCATCTGCAACGGTCCTCTGCGTTGAAGTCGACGTTGGAGGAAGCCCTGACTTGTCTCTATGCTGAGGTGTTGATCTACCTAGGCCAGACGGTGGCCTTCTTCAAGGAGTCCACGCTAGGTACGCTATGCACTCTTGTCAAAGATGATCGAGGGTCTCATTTACACAGTTCGAGTGGCAAAAAGCCCCTTTAGACTGGCGGATAATAGTCAGATGCAGAAGATCCTAACCAGAGAAAACGAGGTTGTCAAGCTGGCTAAGCTGGCGGATACAGAGACACTGCACTTCATACAAGCCATGGTCATAAGGGTATCTGATCAAGCGACTGCATCGGCAAGGATAATCGAGGAGGAGAAGTACACGAAAATGCTCAAGTGGCTGTCCATGTCGCCATATTCTCTCCACCACCGCTCAGTCTCCGATACACGAACACAGGACTTTGGGCATTGGCTGCTCCAGCATTCCGAGTACAGAGACTGGAACAACTCCAGCTCTTCCTCCATCTTACTCCTTCATGGTATCGTTGGCTGTGGGAAAACGAATCTGTGTTCTGTGATTGTAGATTCGCTCCTGAGTACGGCCATCGAGAATCCACTCGCGGCACCCTTCGCATACTTCTATTGCTCGGCCTGTGAATTTGAGCCAGAGCGCACCTCTCCAGATGAAATTTTGCGGAGCATCCTTCGACAACTTGCGATCAACAGGACAGGTGGACTCAAGGTTCGTGACTTTCTATGGTCCGAGTACGAACGCCGATCAGCAGCGGCTAGAGTTGACGGTATGGAGTTATCCAAGCTGAGGGCTAAAGATTGCGTGGAGCTTATTCTTGAGTTGGTCGAAGAGGACCCAATCACTATTGTTGTCGACGCCCTCGATGAGGTCCAGGAGCGCGATCGCTACGTTCTGCTTGAGGCGTTCAACCGTATCACGGCAGAGGCTGACAACGTCGTCAAAGTCTTTTTGACAAGCAGAACTGAGAATAAGATTATAGCAGCACTAGAAACTTCCAAGAAGATTAACATAACAAGCAACAACACCCATAGTGACATGGAAGCTTTCGTTCGACAACAACTTGACAACGCAGTAGCGCAACGGAGGCTTCTCGGCGGGAATGTCTGTTCGGACTTGCGAGACACCTTGTTGGAGATCCTGGTCGATGGTGCGGGGGAAATGTAAGGCCAATTCCTTTAATGAACAGGAGAGGGTTGGCTAATTTCACTCTTGGATTAGGTTTCTCTTGCCAAAGCTTCAGATCGAGTATCTGTGCCGAATGAAGCACGAAGATGATATTCTCCCGGCGTTGAAGAGAAACACTGTCCCGGGAATAGACCAGATTTACGAGGAGACCCTGAGTAGAATCCTGCAATCAGGAGTTGTCGCTCGTGACGTGGCCATCAAAGTCTTCTCATGGATGCTTTACATGAAGGAACCTTTGACACCCCCTGCTCTGCTTACCGCTCTCACCACCAGCACGAAGAGCAGTTCGGCTTTGCAACTACCGGAGTTGTTAGATCTATGCTGCAACCTTGTTCTCCTGGACACGGAATGCAACGTCGTTCGTTTTGCCCATAACTCTGTCCAAGAGTACCTGAGTATGCAAGATTTATTCACAGATACTGCGGCTCACAGACTGCTAGCCTTAGCTTGCCTAGAAGCATGTTCTTCTGGCCCACCGCTGACTTACAAGCCGGCCTTAAGATGCGACTATTTCTATTCCTATGCGGCAAAGTATTGGCCCATTCACTTTCAGGGCTCTCAAGTTAAGGACCAGCGGGACAACGCCTTCAAACAGTTAGTCTCATTTATGTTCCACGAGGATCTTGATTTTAGCCTCTCCTTCGAAGACTGGCTGGAGAATGTGAAGAAGATCGTCGAAATCCTTCCCAATGACCACGCAATGAAACCGGACCTTGACGCTGTGCAAAGCGCTGTGCCAGAGCCACTGTTCCTGGCTGCTGTCTTCGGCTTGGATTGCTTGCTAAATTTACTTGCCATGAGTTCGGCAGAGCAGGATTGGGACCAAAGAAACCACCTGGGTCATACTGCTATCTATCTCGCGGCTGCCACGGGTCATCTCTCCACAACCTCAATTCTCATCGACCAAGGCGCCGAGATAAACGTCGAGTGTGGGCAATACGGCAGCCCTCTGTACGCCGCCTGCTTTGCAGGGCACACCGAAGTCGTAAGTCTGCTGCTCAAGCATGGTGCGTCGATAACGCGTGGAGCTAAGTTTAAAAATGCACTGGAAGCCGCGTTCCGCGGTGATCGGGAAGATGTCACTCTTTGCCTTGTCCAGCACGACTCCATAATCAACAACGCGGAGGACTACGAACAGACTGTCCAAGGAGCCGCACAGGCAGGCTTCCTCCGAGTGGTTGACTGGCTTGATCGGCCGGCTTTGGCCTCCCCCTTCAGGAAAGGTACACCAGATAGAGTTAAAGCCAAGACCGCCAAGGCAATCCGAGGTGGCCAGCTAGGTGTCCTCCAACGGTTTCTTAATAACGCAAGCGATCCCACCGCGCTGCTACCACATGATGCTATCGCTATAGCGGCCTTGTATGGGCATACCGATCTCATCCCATTTCTCCTGGACAAAGGCATGGGGATAGAATCTGAGAGCATGTTCGGATCTCCGCTGAGGACGGCGAGCTTGATGAATCGCAAGCACGTGGTTAAGTTGCTCATTGAACGTGGTGCGGATGTCAACGCATGCGGGTCGATGGGCGACGCCCTTCACGTTGCGGCGGTCAAAGGACATACACAAATCGTGCAGCTTCTTATCCAAGAAGGAGCTAATGTCAACCAACACGCTGGCTTCTACGGGAACGCTCTGCAAGGCGCAGCTTACCACGGACACAAAGAAGCTGTGGAGCTCTTGCTCAACGCCAAGGCCAACGTCCACGATCGGGGCTTTGCCATAGATGCATTCCACGCAGCTGCTGAAGGGGGCCACCAAGATATCGTGCTGTATATGTTGGACAGGGGGTACAAATACTATGATTCACCCCCGCCCATTAGTTGTTATGCAGCAACATACCCCTCGCGATACAGGCCGCTAATGCGAGATGCTTCTCCCGGGCGCAACGACCATCCCAGTAGGCGAGGCAGTGCCGTCAGGGCCACCCGGCCGTCATTGCCCCCAGTAATACAACATATTTCTGACTTCGATACCATCTTCGAGGCTGCCGCCGGGACGTCTCAACCGGATGAGGTGGCTGCAACGCGAGAATATCTGACTCCTAGATATTCAAGGTGGTCACATTGCCCCCTGGAGGTCAGCGCTTCAGCTGGGCACGAATCGGTGGTCAACGTCCTGTTACAACAACGGGAGAGACTGGGCATCCCTGACCAGGAGGTTGCCAACGCAATGAAGGCAGCCGCACGGAACGGGCATTTATCCGTGGTGGAAATCCTGCTGGACTATATTGCTGCCCAGAAGCCCATTAAAGACTTCATTCGGTCTATTTTCAATGTGGCGTACGAGAACAAACAGAGTCATATCGTTGATTTTGCCCTAGATCTTGCATCTCGTCGTGGGTTCACTGATGAGGTGGACCGGATGCGGCTGGAGAGTCTTGAAGGGACTGAGAAACCTCCAATTGCTGAGGTCAGCAAAGAACAGGTCGTTTCGGATTTTGTCAATAGCTGTAAAATCGGAAACATTGATGCCATCAGCAGGATACTCCAGCCTAACCACCTTCACTTATTGGATCCCGGAATGGTTGACCAAGGACTGGAGCTTTCTGCAACACATGGCCTATTAACACCTGTTAGACTCCTGCTCGAGTCCGGAAAGCTACCAAGGAAGCCAATGATTCCTGACGAGTTATTCATATCAACCGCCGCGAATGGCCATGTGGAGGTCATGCAATGTCTGGTTTTCCATAGACCAGACATCCGTACTTCTTCCACAACAACTGGTCGAGCCCTGATTGTGGCATGCAAGAACAGACATATTGACACGGTTCGATACTTGATTCAGGAGTTAGCGGCCGATGTTAACGCTCTATCCCCCGACCCTGTGGCCCGAAAACTTTCTTTGTCAGGTAAAGGTCGCTTTATCCCTGATCGACGTTCTCCCCTTTCCTCTCCCTCTCCCTCCTCATCATCTTCAAGTGGATCTGGCTTACCCGCTCATCGACGCTCTCACTCTTGGTCATCTTCTAATTCAATGGCTATGCTAGATGATCGGAACGAGACAAACGAAAGAAGAAGCGACCCCGAGTTATCACCCATGATTTCACCTCTTCAAGCTGCTCTACGAGTGTTTGAGGCGTCTAACCCGAGAGATGATGCATATTATGAGTGGTGTGAAGATAGGACAAATATACAAGATCAAACCAAACTCGAGGATGTTGTCATGCTGCTTCTCGACTGCGGCTCAAACCCGAATGACTTGGGCGGTCGAGATAGGTATCCAATCCAGGTCGCTTCCGCACACTGCCCATATAGTGTTCTGAAGCAGCTCGTAGAGGCGGGCGCGGATGTCAACGTCACTAACGAAGGACATTCGCCCCTCGAGGCCGCCGCCGGGCGAGAGGAGTCAGCAGCCCCTGTCATCCGGAAACTTCTCGAGGCCGGGGCGACTCTCCCGACGGATAAACTCAGAAGAAAGACGCTGTTCGACAAAGTCCTAGCTTTTTTCATGGGCGACACCAAACGAAAGTCGTATTTCTGCGAAGAGGACGACCCAGACGGTCGTTTCTTGATGGCACCATCACTGGAGTATGTCTTCAGAGATGGTCCTGGGGCCGCTCTCTACATTTTGCTCTCCCAATTCCAAGAGGAACAAACGCACGATACTAGGTACGGCCTTGTTCTCCAGATGGCTGCCTTCCTCAACGACAGAGATTTTGTCAGGCTGCTTCTGTCTCGAGGAGTGGACGTCAATGTAACAGGGTATTACTACGGTACGGCCTTGCAGGCTGCGGTGCGCTGTGGGCACAAGGTGGTAGCAGAACTGTTACTGGAAGCCGGCGCGGAAGTTAATATTGTTCAAGGTCGGTGGCATACGGCCCTACGAGCTGCTGTTGTTGGTGGGCACGACGACGTCGTGCGGCTGCTTATTAATCACGGGGCAGACCCTCACTTGAAAGTCGGTGCGGCAGAGGATTGGACAGAGCCTAAAACAATCTTGCAGCTAGCGGTACGGACCGGCAATCCTAGCATACTCGAAGCACTGCTCGCAGCAGGGGCGGATGTGTCCGAGGTTGAGAGTGACACTCCTGTTCCCCACCCGCTAGTATTGAGCGCCCAACAAGGAAATGCTGCTATGGTACAAGCATTACTTGGAGCTGGTGCGCCGGTCAATGTTTCCTCGCAGGGAATGAGATGGGATGATGCGAATCCCCTCCACGCTGCCGTCAGGGGTGGCCACATAGATGTTATCAGCATGCTGTTGGACCGTGGAGCCGACGTTGACAAAGATATTGACGACGGGGGCACGCCGCTTTATCACGCCGCTGATAAGGCAAATTTGCAAGCCGTCCAACTGTTACTTGCCGCAGGGGCTAACGTTAACCATGGCAGCCACTATGGTGCGCCTTTGCAGCGGGCCGCCAGGAACAGCCACCTTGACATCGTCCAACTGTTACTTGCGGCTGGGGCAAAGATATCAGGGCCGCCGCATATAGAGAGCGCACTCTCCATAGCGTGCGAGCAAAAGAACCTACCACTTATGGAGGTCCTCCTCGAGGCAGTGTATGCTGGTGGTAGCCCAGATCAAATCGTTGATGAGGCTTTCGTCAAAGTCATCGAGATGCCAGACCATAAAGTATGCGAACTCCTTCTCGACTATGCCCCGGCCACCACGAAACGCTTCTTCCAGGTTTGTGCAGCAGGGGTGCAGCCATCAGTAAAAGGCATGCTCGACCAAGGCATAGGTGTAGATGCCGAGGACGAAGAGACGGGGAATCGTCCGCTTCACATTGCGGCGCTACACTTACAGCCAGACATAGTCCGCATACTCATCGACTGCGGAGCGGACGTCCACAGCAGGAGTGATAAATACGGGACACCTCTGATGGCCGCATTGGAAGGCTGCGTGGCTCCCTGGCTAGGAACGATCAAGTCAGAACGAGCGAAGGCATTGGTGGCCAGGCTCTCGCCACCACTGCGCATCGATACCTGGAGAGGCCGTGATTATAGCTCAAGTCCAGCACTGGACTTTCGTCACGTCTACTGTTGTGAATCCATCGTGCAATTCCTGGTCGAGAAGGGCGTCGATGTCAACGTCGGATGCGAAGGTTTCGGATTTCCGCTACATTTAGCCGCGCTCGCAGGGAGTGAAACCCTCGTCAAGCTCCTGCTCGAAAAAGAAGCCGACGTAAATGCAGCAGGAGGATACTCGGAGACGGCTCTATTTGCGGCAATAGAAGGAAACCATCCGGATATCGTCTCGCTCCTACTGCAATACGGCGCGCACACTGACCACTTGCATCAAGATTTCGGGTCCCCGCTTCACTTTGCGTGTACCATTGGGAATGCCGCAATCGTCCGCAAGCTGCTTGAACACGGTGCAGAGCCCAGCGTGGTCAACGGAAAAGGCTATACTCCATTCACAATTGCCTTGAAACTGAATGAAAGATGCTCTGGCGAGAGGCTAGTAGACATCTTTCTGCGACTGGGCCCCAAGTTGCGTATTGTCGAAGAAGATTTATTAGTGGCGAGCCAACTTGGCCGGAACGATAGCACATTATTCACCCTCCTCGAGCTCAACAAAGACATTATTATATCTGAGGACATCATAGTTGGTGTGTTGCAGCATATTTACGATGAATCACGCAACCTCCGTCTTCTGATGGATCGAAACGGGGGCATAGGCGTAACCGAGAAAATGTTGAGAACCAACTTGGGGAGCCGTGTTTTAATGGTGTTGCTTGAGTATCAGCCGACCTGTAAGATCACTCCGGAGATCTTGAAGGCTCAGCAAAATCTACAATCGATCGCCACCCTTTTAAGGCACGAGCCTAACGTCACGGTGACAGAAGCCGTGGTTGTTCGAGCACTAGAAATTAAGAATACCCCCATGAACCAACTCGACGAATCCATGTCCGCAAAGAAAGTGTCCGCAAAGAAAGTGCTGGAGATGTTCTGGGAGCGGAACCCTCAACTTAACGTCACCCCGGTCATGTTGAAAGCAGCACCGGACGCCGCAAGCATGGAATTCCTGCTGCAGCGCCTTAAGCCCGGCTCGGGTGTGTCGGACGACGTCATTGCAGCTATACGACAGCCGCAAATCAGTGAGAAACTACGATTGTTGCTTCGACACGACCCTAGCGTCCAGGTATCGATGGCGACGATCGAGTCTACGATCAATCGCCCGTCCAACCTGGGAACTCTAAGCACCTTCCTCGAGTTCAACCCCGAATTACTAATCACTGAGAAGATTTTCTTGCAATGTTTCTCAATGCATCAGTACAGCCACGGGGATCATCGTAAAGACCACGCGGAGCTCTTGCGTAAGCATGGGAAGACATTGAAATTCACGAAGAAGATCCGAAAGGTAATCAACAGGGTATACCAGTTCCAGAGCGATTTGGTCATGAAAGAGTTGTTTTATAGTTTACGTTTAGGTGATGCAATGGAGGCGGAGTCCACGGAGGGGAATGCGGGTGATAGTGATGGTAGCGAAATGGATGATAGTAATGGCAGCGAATTTATAACTTATATTTAACATATTATATTTTATGTATAAGTATTCTCTTAAAGTATTAAAGCACTTGTTTTATAAGTTAAAAGTGTAATATATATGAATTGCTCATATGTTTAACTAGTTGATTAATAATATAACTAATATTATAATNAAAAAATAAAAGTTTATAACCTTTAAAATAAAAGAAATATTAATTTTATTAATGAAGAACTTATAAGCTTAAATGTTTTCAAATTAAATTTCTTTTTAATTTGTTTAAGAGAAAAGATTTATCATTTATAATAACTTGTAAACTATTAGATAATTATAAAAACTGTTAAATTAAGAATAATACATAATCAGCTAGTAAATTTCTAAACGTAATCTCCTTTTTAAAGTTACTTTTTAGCTATTCCATTAAGAATACTTAATTCTTCAGTTGCATAACGTTTAGAATAACTATCTTGAACTTTAGTTATATATTGTACACGTGTAAGAATATCCTAAGCAATTAGAGTAATAAGAATAAGGAGGATGAAGGAGGTAAACAATGGTTTGTTTACTATAAAATCAGCAATATCCTAGCTACACTGCCTTACATGGGGTGAGCCAGTCATTTCTTGCACCCCCTTACGTACTGTTACAGATCGCTTCCACTGACTAGGAGCGAATGCGACTTTCAGCCAACCGTAGTGTCTCAGGCTGACAATTACGTACTAACTTGGTTGACNAAAAAAAATCTATTAATAGTTGATTCGCTCGGACGTGCGCAGTTTTATCGCAAACCAACTACCCAGGGGTAATCGTCGGCCTCAGGCACTTCGTTCAGCCGACTTTAACTCGCATTCTCTCGTAGTCGGTGGAAGCGGATGTGGTCGCTTCTAATTTTTCTATGGGAAACGCACACAAATTAAATACTACCCACCATCACTTTCTGTATTTCAACCATATCCTTTAAA
>NCSJ02000382.1:0-38549 GCA_002812745.2 Scytalidium lignicola
ATCAACAAAGATTTATATAAAAACAAATAGAAAGAAATACAAGAAAAGATCAAAAAACTCACTTTAATATACTAAGGAAAGAATGNAAAAAGTATTATGATTATATATACTTAATAAAACCAACATACAAAAAAGAGGATAAAGTTTATCTTCTTAGAAAAAACATTAAAATAATAAGACTAAATAATAAACTAGACTTAGTAAAAATAAGATTATATAAAATCAAAGAAGTTTATAGACTTTTAATGTATAAATTAAAGTTATTAACAATAATTAAGATATACCTTGTTTTCTATATTTTACTTCTTAAACTAATACTTGAAAATGCTTAAACACTAATATTAGAGGAAGTTAATCTAAAAAGAGAATATAAAGTTAAGAAAATCATTAGTTATAAGATATATTATAAGAAATTACAATATCTAGTTAAATGAATAAGATATCCAAAGAGTAAGAATGGATAAGAATCTACTTCTAATCTTATAAGTTATGAGGAGTTACTAAAGGTATATTGCTAAACTCATCTTAAAACAGATTTCTAAGTGATAAAATCATAAGGTTAAAAAAAGAAGAAGTTAACAGTAGAAAAAGAAGCTTTACTTGTACAAGTAAAAATGTAATTCTTCAGACAATTTCTCTTGCCTCTCTTTCTCTTTTACAATATTAAGTTTGTCCAAATATTTCAGGTTATAACAAGCTATCTTATTCTTTTATCACTGAAGAAAAGTCTATTACTTTCATAAATAAAGGATTTTGACTATAACTTCTTCTTCTTCTGCTTGTAATCTGTCCATGGATTTTTCCAAAGACTCTCAATCCTAAGAACAGAGGATGTTCTTGTCCTAAGAATCAAAAGCCATGTTATAAGAACACTTTGCACACATACATTCAGAATACTACAAGGACTTTGAAAAGTCCATGACATACTTTCAGTTCTCCTTAGAGCAATAAGAACAAGGATTTATACTATTGCCAGTATCCTCAATAGTCAAGGCAAGAGTAACTCTCTCCCTTTTCTTTCTCTCTGGATTAGATGGAAGGAAGAGGCAAAGACACTTTAAGGGCATATTAAGGAAAGGAAAGGATTAACAAAGGAAACAAAAATTCATGACGACAAGTTAAGTGTCAAGGCGACGCTAGTATAGAAAGGGGATAATGTTACAGGTTTTACCTAACAAGCTGATTGGTATAAGCCTGAGGCTCAGTACACAGAAGGTGTACATAGAGAACTTAACAATCAGAGGTCATGTGATGGAGTCTTAGGATCCTTGGGGGACTCTTGAGGACTCCAAGGACTCCAAGGGGTCCAACTGTATTTCATTATCTATATAAGCATATTGTAAGAACATAAGAGTAAACTCCTCATGTTCAACCTAAATACATTACTAGATCTTACCCTTGACTTAGTTGCCTATATCATACATTTCCACTGTCCCTGAACATCTACCTTATCCTTAGCTATCCAGTGACCTGGATAACGTAGTTTTGTAACATTAACCTAAGCTTCTTAAGCCTTGGCTAAGGCTATTACTTGTCTTGCTTACTTGGATAAACAATAAGTTTTCCTCTAAAGGCATGTTAAGGAGATGGTTTATTATAGTCTAAAAACTCTAGATAAACTGAATATTGAGAAGAGTAAAGAAAAGTAAGAGAAACTATTTAAAGAATTATATTCTGCCTTTGTAGACAAGGTTTCCTCTTCTGTTATTAACCTCTTCTTCTCTAACTTTATAATTCTATTACTTGGAAATCCATTCTAAGATGAACTTGATAATATTCCTTTAATAACTTCTTACAACTTATAAGATTAAAAGTAGATTCTTATCCATTCTTATTCTCTGGATATTCTATTTATTTAACTAAGTATTATAATTTCTTATAATACATTTTATAGCTGATGACTTTCTTAACTTTGTATTCTCTTTTTAGATTAACTTCTTTTAGCATTAATATTTAAGTATTCTTAAGTATTAATTCAAGAAGTAAAACATAAAAAACAAGATATATCTTAATTGTTATTAGTAATTTTAATTTATATATTAAAAATCTATAAACTTCTTTGATTTTATATAATCTTATCTTTACTTAGTCTAGTTTATTATTTAGTCTTGTAATTTTGATGTTTTTTCTAAGAAAATAAACTTTATTCCNTTTTTTTATACATTAGTTCTATTAAGCATTTGTAATTATAATACTTCTTTATTCTTTCTTTAGTATATTAAAGCAGTATTAGCAAAAATATTCAAACTATTCAAATAATTATTTGAATAGTTTGAATTTAAGTTGAATTTGAGTTGAATAGTGGATTTTGGTATTTGATTTGAATATTTGAATAAATATTCAAATAATTATTTGAATATTTATTCAAATATTCAAATCAAATACCAAAATCCACTATTCAACTCAAATTCAACTCAAATTCAAACTATTCAAATAATTATTTGAATAGTTTGAATATTTTTGCCAACACTGCCCTGGATTTTTATTAGGAATAACCTGGAGAGNTTTTTTTATTTTTACCCAAATCCTTTTAAATGAGAGATGGGTGCACAACTTAAGAACCGCAAAATATTTATATGCTAAAAATTTAACCATAGCAAAAGCCAGATACTCTATTAAGAATTATACATATATTATTGATGGGTATTTTAAGAACGAACAAGATAGCAAACTAATAAACAAAAAATTATTATCAGGATTTTCCTCCACATCCCAACGATGAGACCAGCCTCATTGAAAGGAAGTCGCTATCTATTTATGATGATATAAATAAGAAAGATCACAGCTAGGTAATAAATCATGTTTCCCATCTGCATGGGCCCCATGTACGGAATTGTATATAAGAATTGAATTTCTAGCCCAACCCTCTAAGTCCAGTGGAATAACCTCTTCATCACTCCTCGCATAAGAAAGCTGCTCAGCAGTTAATGACCCATGGTGTTCCATGAGATCAATAAAAGAAGCATTTCGCGGCACAGGAAAGTACCAGTCACACAAATACCTAGCGCTGATATTATTCCGAAGTTCATGCATCTCTTGCTTGAACGATGAGGCTTCGAATTTCGAAAACGGGTGAAGAGGAATGATGGTAGATAGATTTCCATAGGGAAATAAATAATTGGTCATTATCTCCGCATCTGGCCAGCCTGACTTTTCATAAAGCTTTCGAACCCAGTCTTCCCATTTTGGGGGACACAAGTCTGGCGTATACAGCGGATCCGAGCGAACAGATCCAGGGACAAATCCCGATTCAAGAGCTGCCGTGGAAATGATGAAATCACGTAGTAAATCGGGAGCAGGTCGGGCGTAGCATTGTTCGTTACCATAGAAGGAATCGTGCACCTTATATTCCCTAGGAAATTTATCCCACTCGAACTGTTTGAAAAAGGGATCGCTATACCCACATCCCATGCCCTGTGTATCCAGCACAATAACTCGATTGCTAGCCGTATCAAGGACTAGAGACATGCCATACAAATTTCGGATCATGGACAGTGGTATAGCGGTCTTTGGTAAGGCTTCAGAGTCGGTTAATGCCTCTTCCATATCACTCCGTGTGCTCTGATACAATCGCTGCCTATTCAATGGATCTCGACTTTGCCATAAATCGTCATCGTTTCTATAATCGACGAAATGTCCATCGTGCCAGAAAATGTGGCGATCCGCCGTGGCCCATTCATCTAAATCGTCTCCCACTCGGGTCGGTAGATTGATATAAGGCATTTTCTGGATGGTCTCGATGACACGTTCATCTAGTCCTAGATGAAGCGCTAATGAAATGTTAATCGCATTTTCTCCATATGGCGGATATGCGATTGAGTCAGGGCTGATGTAGTTCATGGAGCGCAGTAATTCGTAGTATTTTGTTAGAAGCCCGACCGTTTCGGTGACATTATATGGCGGTGCTGGATGAAGATGAGGCTTGTAGTACACCAGTCTCCAGAAGGCGATGCCTTGAGTGATGATGGCTAGAGTGATGAAGACAACCCAAAAGGCTGGGCGATCAAATAAACGAGCGTGCGCAGACTGCCATCTTTGTTGAAGTCGCGATTTAGGTGATGAAAAGAGCGGAAGAGAGGATTCTGAGCCCTTCAGTATCACGGACCTTTGACAGGCTTATGTGGACCATTTTGATGGCAAAGGAGGGGAGAAAAGAAGTTTAGGCAAGATTTGTCGGTTTAGGGGGTTCCTAAGGTTGACAAGGCTGGTCTAAGCCTTTCCAGTCTGTGGTGTCAACCTATTTAAACCCTTGCTTCCATCATTATCGCCACCACTGCTGATAATTGCATGATTGAATAGATGAGGGAAATACTTCTAATCAAATATGTTATATTCAACAGATATTTCTTCTTAAACTGTGTTAATAAAAGAAATTCAAATAAATTGAACCTCCTGGAGATTTTTTATTTAAAATTTCGGTTATATTTTGAATCTAAATTTACAGGTGTAGGCAGTGTGTCTTTCAAGTTGAGTTAACTGAGTTGAGTTGAGTTCTGGTACTCAACTCAACCAATTTTATGGGCCACTCAGACTTAATTCAAACAATTCAAGTTCAATTCTGGTTCATTCAATATTATTCCCATTTGAATTTAGATTTGATTAATTATTACGTTCCGCCAATAAAATTTCCGATTCAAATTATAAAACTATGCAAACATTATAAAAATTTAAAATAATACGCATTTCTAAAATCATATAAGGATTATCCAGAGCATATACAATATTTATGAATATATTATATAATTGAATTTTGAGTTTTGGAATGAGTTGAGTTGAGTTGAGTTTAGAGGTGTACTCAACTCAACTCATTTCACCTACTGGTCGTATTTTCGTTTTATAAAGTACTTTCAATTTTTATTATTTCTGATTCTCGAAAGTTCAATACAGCGATTATAACAACACATAAGCCCGAATCTCAACATTTGTTATATCCCTAGCTTTTGCGCTGCATAACAATATTCGTCATATCTAGAGTCATGTTCACACAGTGTTTCATACATCCAAGTGAATGCATTTACATCTAGAATCGTCCATCCAATATCGATCTCTGGAGGCATTTCATCATCTACGTCCATTTCATTCAGCGGCAGCTCTTGGGGTTTCCAATCTTTCCACACCAGTTTGACTTCAGGTTTAGGCCATTGTCCGCGATCCAACGAATCCAAACAACTTTCATCAATATAAACGCAGATATTATATCTCGTTCCGAGGTCTATATCCACTGTAAAAGGCCAAGGACTATCTTTTCTGCCGGTTCTTATTTTGTTCATTTCTTCTGGGTTTGGTGGATCTACCAACCATTTCTCCAACTCATCTGCAGTCCAAGATCTGAAATGCCTCCGAACATCGTCCGGTGTCATACCTTCAAATTTCTCTCGATCATCCATTACCACTAATTGATGTCTTGGTCTCAAGGCTTCCATTACTGGGTCACCAACTGAATACTCTTCTACATTTTTTTCTAAAAGTTGTAGCATACGAGACCATTTGGAGTCTGTATCATTTCCATATGCCACACGATATACAACAAAACCCCATGGTGAACCAGGCTTTAGAGAAAAATCATTAAGCGATTGTTCGATCGGGTTTACTTGGTACGGCCATCCTGTGGGCTTGTCAGGTGGCGAAATAGGTCCAGTCGACATTCTCAGCTGCGTAGGGACGGATCGAGCGATCGAATTTGTGGTGCGAAGAAGGGATCGAACACCACGAGGACACGATGTAGGGATAGAACGTGATGCGTATCTGATGGTTGTAAAAGTAGACGCAAAACTTGGGGCTCGCGTCAATAAAAGATACTTGTGAGGATATCTTGCGCCCCAAGCAAGACGAGAATGCATGTGATAGAAAGCACGCCGGCAGAGCATAGTTGTCATATATAATAAGATTAAAGTACTGAACAAAGAAACTCAACCATGTCCAGGAGACGAACTTAATAAATGCTAGCATCGCTTAAGAAACTGTTCTGATTGGGTTGCCTGAAAGAACACACTACGGCGGTATCTCCTCCCGACGCAACAAAAATAACTATGAACCAACACACTTGACGCTTCCAGGTATTTGGGTGCTTTTACGTACAATTTCCGGGTAAACCGATGGCATAATTTTAGACAGTTGCGTATGCAGAGTTAGGTAATTTACTTTGTAAGCAAATTCAATAATAAAGGAAAAAGTCTAAGAGAACTACATATGCAGAAGGCTATCACAATACGGGACTTTAAGCCTCGAACAAGAAATAACCTGTATTTCGTTTTCCGGGTCGTCCTTCGATATATCACAGAAGCTGAGCCGTTTAAGTATCTTGATTCTCGGCTCCGATAAATGTTGAAACCAGTGTTGGAATTGAATTGAATTGATTTGATTTATCGGTTATAATCTAATCAAATCAAATGCAAAAAACTATTAATCAAATCAAATCAAATTTGAATTAAATTAAATCAATTATATAATTGATTAATTTGATTTTTTTTTTGCCAACACTGGTTGAAACCCAACAACTCTGATACGATGGTTCCCAATGTCTCCACCGTCTCCGCAATGAAAAGCTTAGTCAATTGGCGACACGATTCGCCCTATCTGTTGCGCTAACAGTGAGGCCTCATGGAGTAACTGGGCAACGACTACATTATTCGTAGGGTCTGCATTTGCTAAATAAGCATTTATGAGATCCGTACGTACTGTTATGAAAGTGCGGGCAGCATTTGTCACTGTACTGTAGTAATCTGGCTCGAACAGGGCCCAGATGGTAGCGAGGTTCGTCATGCCCGCCATGTATGTCGAAGTGTATCCTATTTCCTTTGGGAGTACAGCTCGGGATAATGCCCAGGCACTCTCGACTCCAACGTCGTTCATGTAGTTCCAGACGCCGATAACCTAGACGAGAAGAGTGAGCAACACATCCAGGGTTAAAGGAGAGGATTTCAAAGTTTGGAAGCTTGTACAAGAGGTATCAGATGCATCTTACCTGTTGATTCATTCCTAGTATGACTTTCGCCGCGTTCACATCTCCTTGACTAGCAGCAGTTAATAATGGATTGAAAACTGTCCTTAAATTTTGGACATTTTTTAATCCGAAGAAGCGACCTTTGACGCCGTTCATATCCGCTTGTAAAAGAGACATTCCAGTCCTGTACGCTATGGAGCCGATAATTTCGTACCAGCGATCGTTCGGTGTCAAGGGCGGGGTCCAGCTTGGCGTATCGGTTATGATCGCTCCAATTCGAGGCAGTGAAACGTCGTAAGCAGCGTTCCAGATATTTGCGAGCTTTACTGGATCGATGATGAGCTTGCTGGGGAAGGTGGCACCTGATGGCAGAACTCCTGTGAGAGCTGCTATGAGAAACTTTTTGATCATTTGTGCCTCTTGCAGATGTTCTGCGTTTAAGCCAGTCTTCGGCAAGTTGGCAGCCGCCAGACAGGCCTCTTCTCGAGCAATCCGATCCTACTCCTCAGGAGTAAGAAGAAGGGTGTTGTACTTAACATTTCCACCGGCCTTTACATACTCAGCGCATTGTCGTGAACCTTTGGCCATAATACAATCTAGTTTCTTCTTTCGACAATAGGAGCAAGAGGACTGCATTGGAATTCCAGAGGACTTGATCTGGGAATACAACCGCCAGCGATTTTCTGTTGTTTTAATCTTCTTTCTTTCGGATTTAACAAATTCTTCGTATATGGAATGTTTAGGGGACATAATGAATAAGAAGGAAGGCCTAAAGGACGTCTGAAGTTGTTCATACCTTAGTTATAAGCTTCGGGACGAAGCTAGGCTAGGAAGAGGATAGTGTCACGGACCAGCCTGACCTGAGGGCCTGAGGCTCGGTAGCCATGCTACATAGAGAACCCAAAGCGCAAGGCTGGGGGTCACGTGACAGTTACTTACCTAAGCAGGATCAGGGCGACCGGTGCTGATCTGGACTGATCGAGGAATCAGTAGGATCAGGACTGATCCTGAGGACTTAGAATCAAGCATCTCTATATAAGTAGATAGTTTACCTTAGATAGGAGCCTCGTGCTCAACTCAAATAACATTCTTACATCATTGAACTATGAACCCTCTACCTTGTACACTTTGCAGCATACCTTGTCTAACAACGATAGAACCTTGTAGGATTGTTACAGATTGCTTTATTGTACATACACTTCAAAACTGCAAAATAGCTTACATCGAGTGGTTGAAGGATATGAGATGAATGAGGAGGCATGCAAACTATAATAATTTTGTTCTGAAGGCAATATCGATCGAATTCAGGGGTTAAATGACTGTTATAGCTATTAAAAACCAATATATGATATTAGCCTTTAGTTTTAGCTTTAATGTATAGATCAAAGATCTTTTAAAGCCATTCAAAGTCAATTTGATTATTAGTCTATTTATTATCACTTTGATTAAGTCTTCAATTATTGTTTAGTAATTGTTTATGCCATCTCAAAAGAGGGTTTTTGCCTTTGAGGATAATCATAGGTGGTAATACCCACTTACTAGCATTGATTGATTCAATGATTATAACCTATTCACAATTTCCTTGTTGTAAAAGTGAAGGTTTTCTTAAATAATCAAAAGTTATAACCACTTTATTAGCTTTAATAACCCTTATAACAAAGCCAGTTCCATCGAAATTATAAATGTCCTTATTTAGAACTTCATATTAAGCCTTTGCCTTAAGGAATTGACTAAATTATAGTTAAATGACTTTTGGATTTTTGGATTTAGCTTGTTTATAGTTATATTGACGAATATATTTGGTTTTGAGGCTAGGATAATACTTTAAAAAAGTGATAAAACCAATGTTTGGTCATAGTAAGAGGATTCGACTAGTTATCTTACTCTAAAAGTAGAATGTTGACTATTATAAGCATATTTAAAAGTTTAGGAGGTAATCCTTGTTTGGTTATAAAGATTATTTATCATTCTAATGATTCCTCTTCGAGTTTGCTCATTTTATAACACTTTGTATGAGTTGTCCAACCTTCAAGGCAACCTTATAATCGATTATATAATGTAGAAATAAGGATATTGAATGTATGTACTGTAACTTAAATCGATGTAAATTGTTGCTTTTTGAGTGTGTTTATAATAAGAAAGACTTTTCCTTCTTGCTGAGGATCTGGTTTTTTACCCATTAGAACGTATTGTAGTTGAGAAATAATTAATTGAAAACAATAGTGTTGATAGAATTGATGATTTAGTGAGGAAGTGTCTGGCTAAACCGGATGTCCGATCAGACCAGAAATTATGTTAACTATGAGATTGCCTTGATTAGTAAGTATTTACGTATTCCCTCAAGTGAGCTTGTATCTTAAGAGCCTTTCATTATCTAATACACTTACTAGTTAACAATCAACTCCAAATGGCTTAACTACAAATTGATCAATCCTTTAAATTTCATGCTATAGATTATACTTTCCCTCCTTTTATGTCTTCAACATATGCTTTATAATAAAGATAACCAAAGAAGCAGATATAATCAATAGCCATCCTATTAAAGATGGATTAATTACCTTTTATCATCAGTTTGAATTATCTTAAGCTTGTCTAGGTGTAACTAAATCATCTATTGTTGTTGAGGAAGTCCTTACTGTAGAATTTAGCCTAGGTTAGCTTAAATCTTCAGTGGTTTTATTAAGATGTTAACCTATGGACAAGATTTACTCTTTAATCTCATTTTTGCCTTACAGACCCTTTTGGTTACTTATGTCCTTCACTTACAAATCAACTTAAACACTTCTCTCCATGCAAATCTACTTAGCCTTAGACTTAAAGTTATTTTGAGTAACTTTGATATTAAATCAGCAGTCTCTTTAACCAAGTTAATTGTGAATAACACGCTGGATATGGAAATATAGAATGCTGTGTTCGAGCTTGTTTTATAGACAAGACTGAAAACGATCATACTACTAGTTGCCTTCAAGAATATTATCCTCAACACCCTATTTCAATCCAGCTTGGCTTCTCAGAAGGGAATTAAGCAGACACATTATGAGGTTGACCAGCGAATTCTCAAGGAACTCATAAGGCGCATTTACAACAATGTTAAAGGATTCTTCTAATAATACTTTGAGGGGAAGGAGTAGATGAACACAGCAGGGGATATTTACGAGGATTTAATTTTATAATACACAGATGGTCGGTAGAATGATTGGCCAAAACCTCCAATACAAAATACCNTTTTTTGAGTGGTTTATAAACTTTCAGAAGAATGTTCTTAGTGGACTTAGTCGTAAATACTATACACCAGCAAACAAAATGCTGAAGGGCTTAGAGGCTAATCAAAAGCTTAATATATTCCTTGCTTTTTCTAACGTTACCTTCTAAGTTAGTGCATATGACTAGTCAAATGTCCTCGTTATTAGAGAATATAAACAAAACCTTAATGAGGATTGAGTAACCAACACATTGGTATAGTTGACAAGGTATGTATATGAGGTGTCTAGAAGTTAGCCTGAGTGGCAGTTTATGCTTGGTTTTACAATATGTGGAAGCTTAATGTGCTTGTGGATGTTCGATAGATCTGGCCTGTATAGTTCTAAGAGGTTCGATATTCACATAGAGCCAGAGTGATTCGTTAAGGTCATTGTTGGTTATGTACTCATAACGGATGTTAAGCTAAGTTTGAACATGTTCATCAACCATGATAAGAATAGCTAGTACATTATCATATGCAATATAAAGATTTACTTAGAAGACTAGCTAATTGCCTTGCAAAAGGCAATAGTTTGCAAGGGAACAATGTATTATCAAAGAAGAAGAAGCAACTTAACAGACTAGGAATATGTTGTAAAGTTCGCTTAGTCATTTGACAAGAGGCAACAAGAGGGAAAGCTATTAAAATTAACGTTAGAAAGAAGGGTTATAAGTATCGTTAAATAGTTTTATTATAAGCAGATTTCTATTGATGGAAATCTTGATATTATTGCTAGTTTGCGAAGTAGTATAAAGTTTAGGCAATTACAAAAGCTCTTCATTTAAGTTACTTAGGTTGATAGTATTATAGAGTCTAGTTGAGCAGATTCAAGGACAAGAAGCAATCTTTGGGGAAGGTCCAAAAGTAGTGTAAAACACCTTATTAGCCTTGTAATCAATACAAGAAGTAGTTCGATTTCATCTTCTAGGTAGAAAAGAAAACAGGATAAGCAATCTGTGATTAAGACTAGTCTTATCAAGAGATCCAGATCTGACGATAGTTAATCTGTTGTTTGGTATATAAAGTAGAACGTGAAAGAGGATAAGTCATACAAGTCCAACAATCTAAGTATTCAAGAACTTGATGTGAACAGTCTGGTAAGCAAGGACAATAAGATATATAACAATTGTGTATATTGCTGTTTAGTAGTTTTACTAGTTAGACAACCATTTCATGCATATAGATCTGTTAAAGAGCTCTTAGAAGCATTTTGCAATGCTATCATTAGTTATAGGTTACTTCTTAAGGATGGTAAGATACTGCATTAAGACATTTCTGAAAACAATATCATTATTACCAAACTTGTTGCCAAAGGAGACTTGAGAGGAAGACTAATTGATCTTGATTTAGCAAAAGAGCTGGACAGTACGCTAAGTAGAGCTAATCACTGAACTAGTACCATGTAATTTATGGTAATCAAGGTACTCTGGGGTAAAGGTTATACTTACTAACATAATCTTAAGTCNTTTTTTCTATGTCTTTATATAAATGTGCATTTGTTATAGTTATAAAGGTATAGATAAGTCGAAGTTTAAAAAGCAGGTAAGACTAACAAGGACAAGCATACTACATGGTTAGTATACTAGGATATATACAGAAATTGCTAATACAAAACTAGGACATATAGTTGGATTTGAGAATATTACCGTAGAGTTTGCTTTAGAGTTTTCTAATGTTAAAGATTTAGTTAAAGAGTTAAGGAATGTTTTATTTTACAGCCAGGATTTAATATCATTTACAAGAACATACAAAGATCATAACATTATATATAATAATATGATTAATGTATTTGACAAAGTGATTAGTCTTTTAAGGAAAGAATGATAGCTAAAAATAATAATTTATATTGTTATATATTTCTACTTGCTGTTCTCCTTATTTTATAACGGATAATGGGGATAATACTAGTCTTTGGTATAGCAGCAAGCTTGTTAGAACATTTCTTATTATCTTAATTTTAATCTGTACTTTGATTACTTAGTTTATACCTCTTTACTCATTTGTATATGTCTTTTACATATAACAATGCAATTAATCCCTTTGTCTTCTGTAACAATTGTTAGTTTCTAAGGCATAACCATTAATCTTGTAATAAAAGCCCTTAGTACAAGGCATTGTAATACTGACCGTCTAATACTTGTAACAGAAAGCTTCTTAGAGAGCTTTTTTAATACTATTGCATAGAGGCTAATGATAGTCTGTTATTGATAGAGTGTCCTTTTGTTGTTAGGAGGCAGTGTTATTAACATCATAATTATAGTTAAGATATAAAATAGTTTTGAATTTACCCTAAGTAGATTGTAGTAAGCAAGGTAGTGATATAGGATTATTCGTCCTTTGTGTAAGATACCATTAGTTATTTGGACAATCATAGTAAGAGAAAGTACAATGACTTTTTCTTGCCTTGTTCTAGATTACCACAACCAATACATTACCTTATAACTTTATCTTCAAGTTAATTCTAACTCTAATATCATAACTTATACTTTAAGTGTAATTACATAAATGAGTACTCTTGATAATTTAAATCTCAAGGGCAACTTATTAGTACTTCTTTACTTCTATTACAAAAACTATAGTAAACTTGAGTATTTTTAGCTTTATACCTTCAATTGCTACTTTGTCTATTGTAACATTGAAATAAAGTTACTAACTCTTGGAATTGGACTTAAAACAATGAAGTCAACTATAGTAACAACCACTTGGACTTTAATAACAAAAGGGTAGTTAAGTAATAATGATTAGTAGGAAGATGTATACTTAACCTTACCTAAAACATGGTATTAATGTTTGTGCATTTGTACTTGTCTAGCAAATGCTTATGCTTAATTCAAGACTAATCTAGCGTTTATTTTGGCCATAATGCGTTTTACAAAACATTAAGTGACNAAAAGTTAATTAATTACAAATAAGGTGTATAAAGATAATAGTAACCTTCTCATACTTAGAATGGTCTGGTGGTTTAAGTCATAATAACTAGCTTGTAGTTGGTTTGATCATGTAATTGAAGACAAGTATAAGAGAAATGTTGGTAATATGAATAAGGATTGGACATATCTTATAACGTTTATTTCACATATTCCTTAGCTTGTTGTGGACAGAAAAGTTAATCAGGGTCTATTTGGTTAATGTTATAAGTACTTAGTATTTGTATTGCCTCTTGTAGTCTGAGAACAAACAGACTAAGGAATTACAAGAAAGAGTAAGTATAAATACCCAATGAATTACATTGTTGAAAGTGAAATTAATTATTGTCTTTAAAAACTTACTTGCTTAAAGAATTCAAATGATATTAAACCTTTAATACTTTTACAGAAGATTATTGTCAGTTACCTTTGAATATATAGTGTTTGTCCTTTTTAATTAATGGTAATAAGATAAACTACTAAATAACTTATCCTGAGATTTAACAACCTTATCTAGTTTATCTTAACTCAAGCTGTGAATAATTCAACTATAACATAAAGGATATAACATTGGCAAGATAATGATTACTTATTAAATAATTAATAGTTTGTTAACGTTTGACTAGAAAATGTCTAGATATTCACTTTTTTATTGCAATATATGACTATAGAGCATGATGGAATGACTTAACGAAGAAGAAGTTATATTATTAAGCCTTTTTCCTCTAGACTACTGCCAGTCCAGGTATTAGACTTACATTTTAACTTCATAGTATGCTAGGGGCNTTTTTACTATCCTAATGAGGAAAATGTAAATCTTTCGTTGTCTGGTAGTAAAAACAGCAAGCTCGAAATTAGGTTTATCCTTGTAGAGAAGTATAATCGTTTTAAGCAACTCTTAAAAGCTATGCCGATTGACAATATAGAGTTTTCAGGGTGGAATTGTTAAAGCTAGAGCCTTATAACCTTAGACTGATTTTGAGTAAAAGGTTTGATCAGAGAAGGATATTCTAATAACGTTATTAAGAATTAACTTAAGGAAGAGTAATAGTTTACGTTTTTAAGTTGTTATATCTTAAAATTATTATAAGTTTTCTTTGATTTGAAGTTTATGCTAGTAAGGGTTTAGAACATTGGTAATCAGTTTCTTCTACTACATTTAATACTGATTTCCAAACTGTGACTTGATATACTCCTAATATACAGGCCTTCAACCAGCTATCTCCTAATTAATGATGTTAGTAATCCTTCTTGTTATTAATTCAACAAATATATATTCCTTATATAAGTCCATATGAGTAAACTTAACTTCATGATCATCAGCAAGTTGTTAACAATAATGACCAACAAGTACTTTATTAGGACATTTAGCCACAGGAGTCATAAGGAAATCGTTAAAATCTGATTCTGAAGTAAATGGACTACATGGTTTGCCATAGTTAAGATGATGGTTGTATATTAGCCTAGCATTGCAAGACCTAATGAAGTTTAATGTTAGGGGGAGTGCTGCTTGTAATTTATGGAGATAGTTGCAAAGCTCAGTCTAGGTTATTGTATACGCTTCTTTGTTTATGCTAAGCCATATATCCATAAGAGGATAGTTAAGAATAGTGCTTATAGAGAACTAATTGCTTGGATTTACATCATCTTCATCAACATGTGTTTGGAGAATGGTTAGGATAAGTATAAATGTATGTTAATGAATAAAACCCAAGGCCTTAACCTCCTTGGAGATCTATTGCCTTGTTCTACACTTGAGATAGACAATGTCATTAATTTTATAAGTATGCTTTTGTGGTAGTTGAACAAGATTGGAATTTATTGGAATATTTCCTTTTAACATGATAAACAAAAATTCCTTTTGTGAAATTGCTAAGACTAATCATAAGAATAATGATAAATACAATTTCTACTCAAACTAAGTTGATGTCTAGACAGCAATAGTCATTTGTAAGTGGGGTTAATTTAAGTCCTCAGGCTATAGACTTTATCTTGATATTATTAGTTGACTAAGGATTGTACTATACAACAAAAGTTTTTGGTTTATGCAAGTAGAACAATATGATTGAATTGTAAAATTCATTAGACATCTAAAAGTATTATATCTAAAGTTAATTACTTTACTTAATATTTGTAGTATAGTAGAGGATAGAAAAGTAATACACACTTCATATATTGTCATAATACCTTTTTATAATTATTCTAACACAATTTTACAAAAGTAAGAGTTTACAAAATTGCCCTCCTTAAATGAGCTCATGAAAGAGAGGAATTTTACAGTTCATCTTGTATCAAAATTATCAAATTAGGATGAGTAGATTTTACACCTTGATAAAGACTCTATTAAACAAAACATACAGCCAGTTGAGAAGGTTAACAAGTGGAGAATGTTATGGGTAATATATTACTAGTCTTAGAACTCGTGGATTTAGATGATGGTTATGTTAGTAATCCAGCTAGTAGAATCAAGAGGCATCAGCTAATTATAATAGCTATGTTGTCATTATTAACGACATCCGTATTTTAATGTTTAATATTATCAACGTAATATTTGACAAGCTATAAAATCTAATACTAAGTCATAGATAGTATTTATACTACTTAGATAGAATAATTTTAAGTTTAATTTTCTTTACATTCTACTAAGGCTGTATATTTTCTAAGCTACTTCCTGCTACTTCCTACTATGAAGTAGTTCACTTGTAATTGTCCTTCAGTAGTTCAAGTTTAAAGAACCCATTGCTAAACTTAGCAGACTGTCTTTACTCTTCAAGTAGTTAAGATATTGTAATTATCTATTATTAAGTAATTGACGTTGACATTGCAAAGTCTGCTTGTGTTTCTTTTTCAACTTGGTTGAATAACACTTATAGATTGCATCATCACTTTGATATAATATAACTTCATAAATCTTTGCCTATGTGTATTTTGCCTCCTTTAGTTGGACTACTATTATATCTTCTTCTACTGTCCATAGAATCTCTTCTATTTGTTATTCTAGCCTTATGTCATAAATGTTAAGCAGTCTTACAAGCTAGCTAATGTTTGTAAACTCCTCCTATTCTAGTATAAATAAGGTACATATGATAGAACTTATATTTAAAGGATTGATTAGCTTTTAAAGTTGACTTTACCAAGGTTTAGGTTGTGATATTAGACTATTTGATCTTATACTCTTTACTTAAGCTACCCTTGCCTTTGCCTTCTTTTATATTATAGTTAAGTGCATATATACTGTAAACTAAGTTCTGTTTAGGAATTAGCTGAAGATCTAATCTTAAGACTTGCCCTCTTCCCTGAATGTTAACAAATGTTATTTGTCTTTTGCTGACCATAATGTATGCTTTCCTATATTTGATGTTTTTTACTCACTCTCATCTGAATCTTCATTATAACAAACATCATAATCGTTATCATGGCTTAACTTATATGTAATTGTTATAATTGTCTTATTTTGTAAAATCTGAGATGTAGTATATTGACCAAGCCCTCTTGTAATATCTGTTAATTGGTTGTAAGTAAAGGTAACGTTAAGTAAATTAACTAGTAAATTAAAAGGTCTTAAGATATCTAGCAGTTAGAATTCAAGGTTAAATACAGTTTTATATCCAATCATTATGCATTTAAGAACCTCTTAAACAAGCTATTCGTGATGTTTAACAACCAGTTCTAGTTCCTCAACCGTAGATAGACTCTGAGAAGTTCACAAGGCTAACTTATAGTTATTATTAAGAGAAGTAAAAGGACATTCACTATTAATCTAAGTCTGCATATTATCCATTTGAGATCTAATAGTCGAAGGTGTTACCAGAGTACAAGGTTGTGTAGTATAAGGCTTTGTAGTATGCTCAAGGCAAATAGCTAGTACTATTGAAAGCTTTGAGTGTAACTTTCATCGCTTCATAAGTTGTAGATCCTCATTGTCAGTTATATCATAAGAGTCATGATCTTACTTCTTATGTATAGAATATTAACTCTTACTCTTAATCTCTTCATCTGAGTCTTAATGCTTTTACTTCTTCTTGCACTTCTGCAGCTTAAGCCAATCTCTCAGCTTTAAACTTGTTAGTACAAAAAGACAAGATAAATTTTAAAAGGTTTACAAGTTATTATACTGCTTATCGTTAAATAAAGTTGTAAAATGTATAAGATCAACTTTAAACTTTGCCTTGTTTAGATGATCAGAAGAGGTTATTATACTTTGTTAATCACTTATATCTTAAAATTTTCAAGATAAGAAGACTTATAACAGTTAGTTACTTAAGAGTTTAATTAAAAAAGCAGGGTTAAACAAGTATCTTAATCTTTCCTTAAGGATTCAAATGTATTATTAGTTAAACAAGTACTCAAAGGTTTTCTCATCTTCACTGAGTTGTTTTTAATACATCTTATTAAGTCTTACATTTTTTATTCTTTCCTGAGGACTTTGTAAGATATATATTTATATATTATCTTCTTTGATTTAAGCCTTATATCTGTTTTAATAATCTTTTTATACAACAAGATACTAAGTTGTCTGTGTTTAGTAATTAGGTAATTGTAAGGTATATATTCTATAAATCCAAAAATGATATTTACTAGTCTTAAATTCCATGATTAACTAAAGCTTAATTTACACTTCTTGTTGCTCTTGATTTTGCAGATTTTTGTCCTCTTGTCGTTGATTGTTAAGTAAAAAATTCTACTTGTATTCTTTTAATGTATTATAAACACTTTTGCCTTAACAATCTTCCTAGTTTATTTGTGTTTATAACAGCTCAGTATTATGCTGTACAAGTTATAAGGAGTTGAAAAAAGCAACAAGTGACAACTTCTCTTACTCTTCAAAAGCTAAGAGCAAATCTTGCTCAAGTTTATTTAGTCTATCTTTTTCTGTCTTCTCTTTACTCTTTTCCTTTAATTATATTGAAGAGGATTATTACAATTGATTATTAACCTTGTTTAATACAACTTTATTATTATTATATTAACTACTTTAGTTTTCAAGTAATTAAAAGAAGTATTAACAAGAGTTAAAACTACTTTAAAGTAACMTATWWKYATAAAGGATCCTTTTCTAGCTCTTTTTATACAACGAGTAAAAGTTAAAGTAATCTCTTAGATGGACAGTTCAAGAGATAACAGTTTTGATCTGCTAAGCACAAGGTAAATAGAATAATAAGGGTTAAGGTTATTGTATAGTATAAGTTCTACTTCACTAAGAGTGTTTAAGAAGTTGTATAAGCAAAGTATATACAATTATATGTGTAAAGGCTAAGGTCATTAAATACATTTGATATATCTTGAGAATTTCCTTAACAACTTGTCTTTAAATCAAAATTTTAACATTTAAGATCTTCTCCTTCTTAAAAGTATAGTCTTACAAACCTTATATGAACAAGATTGGTGAAGTTTGTTTCTTTTATATACTTATGTTATTTAAGCTTTTACTCCTTAACAAAGTAATATATTAAACTCTTTATTAGAGAGGATTTCAAGTTTATACAATTATAGTATTATAAGTTGTTATAAGGTCCTTATATATATTGTCCTCATCAACTTACTCATTATACTTGTCTAATTACTCTTATTACTTGACTTGATATTACATTATCATTCTCTTATGCTTACTTCTTTTGTGTATGACAACTTATCTTCTTAATAATCACTCAACAATGTACTAATCATCATCTAAGATTGTGACAAGTAGCCTAAGCTCTTGAACAGATTGTTTACAAGACAGTAAACATTCTAGAGTATAAAGTTCTATGATTAGTACTTTAGTATTACTTATAATATTATTTCTTGTAGTTGATGAAATTGTACTTAAGAGGTCATAAGAAGATATATCTATTATAAGGATTGTCTGGATACTTGTTTAAGATTAGCCAAGTTATGTATAAAACTAAGAGACAACTTCAACTTACCTTAATTATTATTATATCATGATAACTTATCAATGCTCATTATATTGTCATTTAAGATACCTTGATACTCTTGTTAGATGACTTTATAACTTAGTTTTACATCTGTTAACTGTCTTTCCTAATCCATTCTTAGTAACAATGTCTTTCTAAGAGTGATAAGGTTGCCTTCATCACCATTAACATTAACCATAAGGTGTAAATCTTCTAAATCTAAGTCAGAAACTTATTTAACAAATATTAATTAATTAACACATACCCTGAGCTATTACTATGTCTTGAGGAGAGTGTCCACAATCTAAAGGATACTCATGCTCACTTAACACAGAAGGAAGAAGAATATCTTGAAGTACTAGATCAACTAACTCCATTAAAACACTAGATGGATGTAATAAAAATGTATTAAGCTTGAGCAAAATCCAGTCTTGTTCAAGCTTAATAGGAGAAGAGATAACATTTGCAATTACATTGAAGTTCTAAAGTTCAGAATTATTAAAGAAGCTAACAATAATAGCTTTTAATGGATTTGTCTAAGGGGATTAGTAATCTTCTTTAGTCTAAGGAATTACTTCAAGAATATTATATAACAAAGACAAGAACAAAGTATTAATACTGTAACAATCATTATTATTGTCTTAAACATTGTTATTCAAGGTTTTATAACCTGATGAAGAATTGTTAAACATCTTAATAATATCAATTAAGCTTAAATCAAAATCTATTATTAAGATATTCATAAACATATAATTAAGAAGGTTTTTAGAATTACTTTTAGAGGTTGATTTCTAACTACTTAATGTTTTGAATTTCTTATCTTCTAACTTTTCTCAAAGTCATAACTATTTCATTATAACAACACCTGACATTTTAACTCTTTTATCCTTGCTCTCTTTTTGTTAATGTTAATACTTCTTCCTTATATTTAACTTATAAGTGTTATAAATGTTTTTAAAATAGTTTTATAAATTTGATTCTAAATGAAATACTATAATATATAATATATACAAGTATAGAATAAAGTTCTTATTATCTAAATTCTTAACATAATCTAGGATACATACAAAAATATATCTTTGTTAACTAGTTTAATCTAAGAACTGTTTTATCTACTAAGTTACTAATAACTATTTTTTCTTAAGACATCTAGTATAATATCCAGCACAAGTAATAGCATAGTAGAAAATGATTAAGTCATACTAAAAAGGAATGTTAACATTGTTAATATGGTTTTGACAATAAGCTTTCTAATCTATCTTATTAGTTATCTACTTATAATACTAGAAACAAAATTCAACAAAGCCAAATAACTTCTTATAATAACCTTTAGAATATTAGTACACATGTTACTACTTATCTTTAATGTCAATGCTAATATGATTTGTTAGCAGAAATAATACTATATGATAAAAGGTTATCCTTACTCCTTAATCTCTTAATTATAAGTTAACATAGGATAACAACCTCTTATAAGTTGTAATACTTATTAGTATACAACATAAGAATCGTTTGTACAAAGAGTAATAAGATCTTGAAAAGTAGAAATGTTTTTAAGACTTTGTATTAGGATAATAAGCTATAAAGTATAAACAAGGTAATTATGCTCAAGAACTATATGATGGATAATATAGTTAAAGTAATTATAATATTATTTATCTTAATTCTCTACCTTATATTATGTAATGTATATTCATTGTTAAGTCTTATAATAGTTTATTAACTCTTTGTCAATGAACCTTTAACGTTAATCATAAATATAACATTGTTAAGTCTTAAGCTCTTAACACTCCTTCTTTATAATAATAATTGTAATCTAAACAAAGAGTTTGCTAATCTACTTATTAAGATTAGTAAACTCTTAACACTATCTTAACTTATCTAAGTACTTTGTTAGAAGTGAATACTAGAGATCTAGGTTCTTCCTCATAAATATAAAGCAAAAGTCTTTTATAAGATCTTGTTATGACTCTAGGCTAAGAAAGACTATTACATTGTTTATATTACTTATGTTATCTAAGTAATAACTAATAAGAGTCTTTGTATTTTTGTAAGTAGTAAACTTTATAACTTGCCTTAGTAAGTAACTGTTATCTATTGTCAATTAACCTATTATACCTTGAACTTTGCAGACTAAAGGCCTCTTATTATCTACCTTGATTAATGCTTTATAACAGGTAGTATAAAGCCTTATCCCTCCTGTAAAGCTAGTCCTTTTTGCTTAGTTTGAATATTAATAGCCTTATGCAATCTTGTTTTTAGTCTTCTCAGTTAGTCTACTTGTAATCATCTCTAAAAAGACTAAATTGTTCAACATACTATCCACCTAATCCATGATCCAATACTTTTTGTTTAGTAACAATCTAACAATAAGAACATCCTCAGTAATATTGTAGTCCTTGAACATGCTAGTTAAGATAATGATAACAAGTAAAAATAAAAGGTTATTAACAGAAAGAGGAAGTATAAGCTTTAACCTCTTATATAATAGATGTTTTAGTCTGAGTATAAGTTGTTAATAACCTACTTAAGCTTTGAAATAAACACTCTTAACTTACTTTTTCAAGGTATCTTGTATTCTTTTAATAAATTCTCTTTTAAAACTTATCTTAATCTTTAACTCTTTATCNTTTTTATACAACCATACAAAGAAAGTCTTATTGGAGATTGTTAACACTGAAAACAGCATTTTACTTCTACTTTAAACTCAGTATCTTACCTTATACTTTGCCTTACATATTTCCTATAACCTTATAAAAGTATAACAATGTATCTTCAACAAAGTATTCAAATCTATATAGTACCCTTCATGTACATAGTTGTAAAAGTCATACTACTATAATAACTCCTCCATATCAATGTAATTCTCTATTGTTAAGAATGTGAGTGCTTTTTCTTCTATCAACAAAGGAATCTTGTATCTGAGTATGTCTTTGATATACTTTCTCTCTTATTAACAAACATATCACATGTTAATACTTTGGTATAAGCAAGCTTACAAGTGCACTTACAAGAGTAATTAAGTTATGGACTTCTAGAGGAATGGTAAGGTTGCTTTTTTACTCTTATTATGACATGAATTTTTGCATTTTATTCTATACTATTTTAACAGTTGCTCTTCTTGTCTCTTTATCTAGCCTGCTAAGGATTAAGCGTTTAATGGCTTCAGCAATATACTTCATATCTTACATCTTACATGGATCTGAGCCTGGATATTTCCTTTTATACCTAAGATGTGTCAGTACTTGTTATTCTAAATTTGACTTTATGCTGTTGATAACGTACACTTCCCAAAAATCCTATATCACATTGTACTGTGGTTAACTGGTTTTTTCATTAAGTTTTCTATGAACAGGATTGCTGTCAATCCCGGACCTGTCCTTGGAGAGCCCATCTCTTAAGGCCGCCTCTATCTGCTCGTCTGGATTTAGTCCTCTCCAACATCCTTTTGCCTGCTCTGCGCTCATGATTTGTAGAGTTGTGTGTGCGTAGATGTGGATATCTGGAGTAGAAACGAAAAATGAGGGTCTTCCTAGAGAAATGAGAGGGAGAGAATATGAGTAGCAAGACGGGTGATGAGATGGGCGAGAACATAGATGAGAAGATGGAAGAGAACATGGACGAGAAGATGGGAGAGAAAGGAAATGAAGGCAACAGGGAAACAGTTATTAATAGAGTACGATGCCCTAGGCAAAGCACAGAGGACGGCGTAAAACACCCTGAAGTAAGACGCAGAAAGAGGTCCCATGCATGAAGACAGGCAGGCAGACCGGAAAGATAACTGTATGGGAATGAGTGTACAGTGGGAGCAAGTTTAGGACCCCTGGCTGGAAAGGGGGGGCCTTTTCGGGCTCCTCGACAGAGGGGTGAGTAGACCTGAGCAGACTTGAGCCGAAGCTGAGCCGGGCCTGAGCCAGCGTGAGCAAAGACGGCGCAGGGTCACGTGAGCCACATGGTTGAGAGGTGTTGAGATTCCGGTAGTATAACAGTTAAGAGGCGCATCAGTAACCGTAACCCTTCTATTAACGTAATTCTACCGCTGAGATAATTCTGCCTTGCCTGCTTGCATGAAATTCTCTGCTCCTCAGGCAGACAAAGCCTTGGTATAGATCTTCCCTTGATGTGATTTCACACAACTGTCGTAACCCTCTACCTGACAAAAGTCTAAAATTGGCTCCAAAAGAGTCCCTAACTAACCTTTTTCCAATTTTAGCTAGCGGCAGTTGTAGCCGAGAAGCTAAAACAGGTTGTCTTCAACGCTTTCACCCTCACTCACCCTTGCTCACCTTGACTCAACCAAAACTGCCAGTAAAGCAGCTCTGCTCACCTTTCCGAACAGAAACGGATTTTCTTCATGTCAGGATTATCGTGTGATAATCACCTGTTATTATATGTAAGTATTTAATCCCAGAGATTCTTAAATTTGTGCAATCGGACACCACTATTGCAGTCAAATGATTATAAATCTAGATTTGTAATTACGACTTTTCCCTCCCAAAATACTGGATCGACAGGCCTAGATCTTTTACCATACAACGTATCGTGAATTGGTCATGGCAGCATTGTACCATATAGCAGCCAAAATGCCATGTGCATGGCAAGCAATACCAAATAATGAAGCTTATCCTGAGCGAGTAGACTCAGAGATATGTGCACAGAGTGACATACCTGGGTTATCTGTGAGAGTGTCCGTCATCAGTATCGATAACTATCTATTCGTAGAACTTCTATAAATTGGAATATCAACCTTTCTCACCTGATTTTCTTCCCCAATCAGGCCTATTTAGTGTGACGGTTGGTAGTCATTGAGAAAGATCTATCATTCCGTGTCAAATGGCAGGTGGCAAGTGCCGGATCCATATTTTTCAAGTTGAGTTTGCTAGGTAGTTGTAATCGGTTGAATGGGAAGATCTGATTACAAAACATAATCATTTCCATGGAGGGGATCGTTTGTACAAGCCCCCTGTGAGACCCTAGGGTACTTATAAAGACACCATAGTTCTGTTCTGGCATATCATCTGTCGCATCAGTCGACGATAAACAACAGCTCAATTTTTTGTAAAGTCAAAATATCAGCCTCTTCAAAATCAGATTCTCAACGTTGGCTCGATGTACCTCCATCAGCTAACACTGTCCGTGTTCGCATCATCGACACCACGGGGAATTTGGCTGTCCCAGCCAGCGCTTTTCTCGAGCCAGCGGCCAAAGGTCATGAATTGGTGAACGGAACAACATCCTGCTTCCTCATCGAAAATGAGCATCTTGGGAAGAAAGCTTTATTTGACTTAGGTCTTCGCAAAGATTGGTGGAATCTAGCACCCAAAGTCCGGGATAGTTTAGGCCATGTTGCGCTGTCTATAAAAGTCGACACAGACGTAACCGAGGTCCTTCAGAAAACTGGTATTCCGCTAGACGAAATAAATGATCTAATCTGGAGCCATGCACACGCTGATCATATTGGAGATACGTCACGGTTCCCTGCCAGCGCAACTCTCAACCGGATGAGCCGGAATCCGGACTCCTCGCATCCGATTTTGCTGGACGTCCAAATAAAGAGATCAATTTCAGCAAATCTACCTTCAAAATTGGTGGGTTCCCTGCTCTCAGACTTTTACGATGATGGGTCGTTCTATCTGCTTGACACCCGGGACACGCCCGGGGCACCCCTGCGGCTTGGCTAGGGTTACCAGCAGGAACGCGGGGCAAGCTCGAGACACCTTTATCCTCTTTGGTGGGGACGTTTGCCACTTCTGTGGTATGCTGAGGCCGAATCATACTCATCCGTTTCCGAAATCAAAATTCCCAAGCGCTGCCCTTCGAGTTGCAGACATCAACGATCTAGATGTGCTCTTAAGGCGCCATCCCCGGTTCCTTTCAACTTCGCGTGCTCCCGCGGCAGATTCCATTGAGCCTGCCCGAGTCTCACCATGGTGCCTTGTTTCAACCACTGAATGCAGCGCGTATGAAGACCCGGCCACGGCTCAGGCTACGCTCAACAACATTCGAGAAGCGTTTGACGAAGCAGAGAATGTCCTTGTTGCAGTGGCGCACGATAACAACCTCCTTCTCAAGAATAGTGGGAAATATGTGCTGCCTACGCTAAATGATTTACCAGAAGAAGACATTAATGGCTGGTATGAGAAAGGTTGGAAGGAGAAGCTGTACTGGTCTTGGCTTGGCTTGCTAGGTAAGGAGGACAAGAATGGGGAAATAAAACCGATGGAGCCTCATGTTATTGGGTATTGGAAGAATGGGAAGGAGTATGATAAGGCGGAGGAGATCCTTGACGAAGTTAAGCAGCAGTGGGCGTCAACAGCATAGAAAACAGAGATCCAAGGTCTAAATGTGTCTTTAGACGCACAATAATTTGTCGATTTTTCTTAGTCTACTCCCCTCTACGTGTCTCTCGAGCCATTTCATCTACTCATAGCTGTTCATTGCAAATTCTACACAAGTTTGTAGACTGTTCCAGGGTATATTAATTATGAACGCTGAGGACTACTGTTGTACCAGACCGTATGTATTAAACCAGCTGCATCTCTTTTGTAGCCCCCATTACATAACTATTGACTTATATACTCCGTAGAGCAATATAGACTTTGTAAATGTATGATATATAATGCCGGTTTCCAACCATCCACCTTTGTTCATTTATGCAGTATTTATATATTTATATCCGTTCCAGGGCCATTCACAGTTAGCGTTGCGATCGTTCTAGTGGATCCAGCTTACTCTGAAGACTTCTGGTGTCATAAATGAGCGCAACGCTAACCAAAGACTAGATGGTGGATTAATAATCAGCAGTATTCATTTCATCAAGCCCAGCTCTCACGCACACATGTCCGACTTTTTTTGACTCGAAATACCTTCGTAAGCTATTCACCAAACACGAGCTTCAACTAATAAAGGTTAACCTGAAGTCTTTATCCGACACCCTTGGTTGGCTAGGGAGTTGAGTGTGCTTTGATGGTTTATCAAGGTCCTTCTCAAGGCTACATAAACTGCAGGGTACAGCGAAAGAAAGCACGTCCTAGCCCACGTTCTAAAATTCTCTTGATGTTTCGCACAATTGTTTTTCATTAATGCGGATAGATATTGGCTGACACTTTACCATCTAAATAGTGCGATTAAACGCTTCCGGTATATTCAGAACTATTTCATTTAGTTATGTAACCTCCAAAGGGCTAACATTTGAATCTAGTCATGTATGAGATGCATGAAAACCAGACGTACATGCTGTGGCTATGGGGCCGACAAGCTTTATGCATTTCCAGTCTATAGGGAAAACGGGCAACCAAGCCAACCTTTGTTTGCATCAATTGCTCGAAAGTGTACGATGCCTAAGCGTGTCCCCTCCCTTCGCACGGATGTCCTCACTATAGACAGACTGCCTCATAAGTCACTAGCAGAGAGGAGGGAATTGGCGCTCAGAGCCTTCTTCTATGACTTCTGTCTTATTTCGACCAACCAGGATCTCTCTCAGGGATACTTATCTGATCTTGGGATGATGACTTATGACATAGAAGCCAGACCAAACATAGTGAAAGTTTGTCAGGTTGTATCGCTTGCAAGCTATGGCCAGAGACTACAACGACCTCTGCTCTTGTATGAAGCCGAGGTGATCTATCAAGAGCTCCTTGGGACATTTGCAAATGCCATAGAAGGCTACTTCTCAAACGATACCGAAAATAGATTAGTTGCAATGATATTGGGAATTTATCAGGTATCTACTTCCAGATTCATGATCGATGTCCTTTGTCTGTAATAAAACCCATGACCAACTTGCCTACAGATAGCATTGGCTAGTGAGGCAGACCTTGGTGGCCATGAAACTCATGCCAACGGCCTTGCCGCGCTCATGAACATTGGGAACTTAACACTAAATCCGCTAAATACGTGGGGACCCAATCATGGACCAAGCTCGAGCAGCTCGCGTTTGCAGGTCAGGATCTCTTCCCAAACCCCTCAGTTACCTACTGAGTGACATATGACTAATGCCACCATTAGATTGGCAGCATGTTTTCTGTTCTCGCTTTGAGAAGTCAAGGTGAAACTCTGGACGACTTGCTACAAAAGCTTGAGGTGTTGTGGGCTAAGTGCGAAATCACGCTTGAATGGGAAGCTCTCATTATTCTCAAGAAAGAAAGCATCTCTCTGGAGCAGCGCTTTGCTTATTGGCAGGACTCGCGAGTTAGGGAGTTTAAACCTACCACCGTGGCGCACATAGATAATCATCAGCAAGGTGTCTCGGAAATTTCCGCCGGCTTTTGGCCAGGTAAAGTTGACACTTACTTTGATCTTTATGTTGCCGGGGTTTGGAAATATCTTCCGCACGGCCCGGCTCTTGCTTATCTCTCTCATCATCAAAATGTCAGCCATCCTTAGGGACACGGACGATTCTCTGGGGTACATTCACACGTCACATTACATAGCTCAGGACATTGCTGCATCAATCCCGTACCATCTAACGGATGATTTGTACGCCTTTCTCAACAACCTCGGTACAAGCACAGAAATAACAGATCCAGGAAAATTCCTCGGAGGTTTACTTCTGATACATCCCCTTTATGTGGCCTCTCATACATCGATTCTACCAGAAAGGATGCGGGAGTATATGCGAAGATGTCTTGAGTGGATTGGGTTGAATATGGGCCTTGGACAGGCTTCTTTATTAGTGAAGGTGAAGTTACCCACATCCTAACGTAATCCGTTACATTCCTCGATAATGCCCTAGCTAACCATTTATATAGACTCCAGGTATTAGCAAAGAATATTTAAAAAGCGGCTGTGTGCTCATATGGGCAGGTTTCCTCAGATAATGTAATTAATCATTCCTTGGTATTCATTTAGATCTCCTAGTGCATTTTCCGCGAGAAAATTCGGTATTTTATATATGTGTGTACGATCGTAACCTTGAGAGTGTCTGGCCAATTCGGAGTTACTGATGCTGTGACGGGAAGCATAAAGAGAAAACTCGTCGTCCATGATGCCCGGACGATGACTGCAATTCACCTCTAGATTATGTTTCTCGTCTTCCTGCTAGCCATTTTGCAGATACACTGTAACTATAAACCTTGTTTTTGGGTTGGAAAATCATAAATCAATTTATCTTTGAATTAGATATTAAAAATATATGTAAAATATAATATATGTGTAACAGCCCATACGCCAGCTGGCCATACACAAACTCAAAATGGTAGTATAGCTTACCTACAAATATTCCTCCCACTTTTAACCTTTTATACTTCAATTTATCATCATATTTATTCAAATTCAAGCTGTCTTACGTTAATATGGCTATAATTGAGTTAATTAACCCTTTTCCTAATGATGTACGAGATGCATTTCAAGCCTATATCTACGACAACTATGTGAACAGATATAAAATAGTGTATTAGTTGTAAAAATGCGGAAGTAAATGAAAAGCCATGACTTCTGTTTTATATATCAAACAGTGTTCACATTATCCAGGATACCCGGCTGCAACTGTTCCAGCTTTTTACCTAGCTGCTCCCAGACATAATCACNTTTTTTTAACACCATCATCGTTTGTAATAAATGGGGCATATTTCTGCAGAGCTCCAGCCCGCATATATCCTCCGTGAGTCTGCCTTCCTGCCGAAGCCGCTATCACTATCAGCCTAGATCCCTCCTCCGCAGGGCGAGCAAACATAAATTCAAAGAGTTTGAAAAACACTTTGATGCCACCAGTAAGCCCGCCAGCCAGCTCGGTTTTGCAGAAGCATGGATCGAGGGAGTTGATTACGATAGGGTTTGAAATTCGAGATTTGTCATTTGTTATCGGATCGATGATGGAGGCTAGTTTAACAATCACATACAACAGCAAGAGTTTCGAGAGATTGTATCTATTATCAAATATCCTCAGCGAACGTTTCTTTTGGAATTAGGATTGCGGCATCACTTACTGATTCATATCCATCACATTCGCACGAGTCTTGTCACTGAACCACGCAAAAATATCGTCCCCATGTTTCTCAGGGTACTTGGCTACATCATACAGGGCTGAGCCTACAAACGTCATATGCGGCGTGACCCCATATGCTTTTGCGGTTTCCTTCAACTTTGGAATGAGCTGCAACGCTAGTAAAAAGGTGCCGATAACATTCACAGCTAGAGTCCGCTCTGTCCCATAAGCAACCTCAAATTTGACCGTCTGAATTCCGGCGTTGTTGATCAACACGTCTAAGCGGGGCAATTTGTTGACCTTGTCCACAAACCCCTTGACGGAATGAGGGGACTCAATATCGACTTCCCAGACTTCGAGAATATCAGGGCTGCATCTCAGTGAGGATTCGATTTCGTCTTTGACCTTATTGCCCTTGGATGTGTTGCGGCAGCCAAGGATCACTTTGCTAGCACCGAGGCGAACAATATGTTTCGCGGCTTCTTTGCCTAGGCCCGAGCTGGCACCAGTGATGATGACGGTTTTGGAAGCAAAGGAAGTGGTCGGTTTGGGAATTTTGAGGATGAGCTGTGTATGGAGGAAGTTGCCGAAAGAGGGCATGATTGTACAATTGTTCTCAACAGTTCAACGGATGATATGATAGGTATTTGACTTGTACTCTCTTAAGTGGAATAACGAGGCTATTTATAAAACCATTGTTGGCTGTAGAAAGGACTTAATTAAATAAGTCCATGGACGTATAACTTATTAGAGCAGATATAACATGATGACATCCCTGTCATGTCCGCGGAGATGAGTCACGTGAGTGGCCCCCCTATCCCGGCCAACAAGGCTGCGACGGCGAGCTCTCCCATCCACGACAACGTCCTCCACCCTTTCCATTGTCTGAACCCACAACAACCACCAGGACATTAACTATCCCCTCCCATCCCCCTCCCCTATGCAACCTCAGAGGGGTATGTCGGCTACCGTGGCCGTAAAACAATTTTACAAACCCGGTCGACGTCCCCGCGTCCCACTGTCATGTGATCCCTGCCGCACCAGAAAGTGCGTCGACTCCAAATAACCTAAGTCTCTAGGATGAATGCTGATGGAGCTAGACTGAAATGTAATCGTGAGAAGCCATGTCAGAACTGTACAGCACGCGACGAACAGACAATTTGCAGGTACAAAAGCTCCAAAAATGGGACGACACCCATAGCTTATCAGGATGAGCATGGAGATCCAATGCAACAACGAATAGATCAGTTGGAAGGTCTGGTGAAGAGACTAATAGCCCAGCGCCAGGAGATTCCGCCAAATAATGTGGTTTACAGTCAGGACAGTCCGAAACCTGGGTCTGGATTTGTCAAGACCACTGTGGCGTCGGCTGCTTCAGATGTGGCGTGCAGCACAGGTACAACGGTGATTGACGGCGTCCATTCCGTGTATAAAGGTGCAGATGATTGGTACGATGTACTACAAGAGGTCATTCGTTTCCCTTTTTTTCCCTCCTTTCTTTTCTTTCTATTTTTAGCTCCTAGTTTTTCTTCCTTTAGAGCCATTTGACTAACTGTAATTTAGATCAACAAACTCAAGAAGGTCTGGAGCCAAACTCAAGATGATGAGACCGATTATAATGTGTATCCCACTCTGTCAAACACGGTCGATGGATCAAGCTTGCTCTTTGGTACAGTCAAGCAAATAGAAATGTTAGAAATACTAGCAACTTTGCCGCCTAAGCCTGAAGTTGATAAGTTGATATGCCAATTCTTTGATCGTGAAACCTTCCCTATAACTGTCGCTCGTAAGTTACGTCAAATAGTGTCTCGTACTAGGTATAAGCTCACAAAATCACCAGCTATCTTACATGAACCAACTTTCATGCGTGAGGTATTGATTTTGCCCAAATTGAACCTATCTCATTATTTTACTAATTTCTGAGTAGTATGCTGAGCATTGGAGAGACTCTTCGCGGACAAATGTCATATGGTTAGGCCTGCTATTTTCTATTCTTGGCATCACCATGCTCTCTTACCACCAATTCGAGGAGCCACCAGAGTATGAAGGAATGTCAGAGTCGCTATTTCAACTCTACCGGCTACGCACAGCGCAGTGTTTAATTATTGGTGACATTGCCAAGTGTTTACCATACACACTTGAAACATTGCGCTTTAATGCAACAGCCGAACTGAATCGAAAAGATGATAACAGTCGCGGTCTATGGATAATGTCAGGAGTCATAGTTCGGGCAGCAATAAACATGGGCTACCACCGCGATCCTTCTCAGTCATCATCGTCCATCTCGATTTTGCAGGCGGAGTATCGACGCCGAGTCTGGTTGTCCGTGATAGGTATGGACGATATGGCCTCATTTCTAGTGGGTTTCCCTCGCATGATGCCAGCGATCTACTCGGATACGATGGAGCCACGCAATCTTCATGACTGGGAATTATCTGACGATACTCTCGTTCTCCCACCGTCTAGACCACTGACGGAGCCTACACCTGCTACCTATTCGATTGTCAAGGGACGCCTGTTCCGTGCTCTTGGCCGCATCACCGATTTTAACAATACCCCGGGTCTAGGATCCTATGACACTGTAGTCGAAATTGACAACTCCTTGTATCAGGCATATCAGAATTTTCCCCCACACATGAGATTGTATGGCAGTGAAGGGAATTTTAATCCATTTAAAAATAAATCCGATTTTTCAAACTTTCAGCTGCAGTCCATGTATCACAAAGGAATGTGCACCCTACATCGAAAATTCATCGCCAAGGGAAGGTTCGACCCTCGATACAATCTCTCTCTCGATCGCTGTATCTCGTCAGCTCTAGCACTACTAAATTACCAACATATCTTAGAGCCCTCTTGGTATAAATTTTCACAAACCAGGCAAATGTTAACTCTCGCCGCCATGATACTATTTCTAGAGTTGGAACATAGACGGAGAGGCCTAGATATGGGTACACCCTCTGACAGCAGCATTCTCTTACGGGCATTGGAAAAGTCTTGTGCTCTTTGGGAAGTTGCGAAAAGCTCTTGTGATGAGGCTTTCAGAGTATATCAAATTTTGGCCAGCATGCTTTCGAGCTTTCAAACTGTTGCCCAGACTAGGTCTTCTCAAACACAAATCTTAGGGCCACTAGCTGAATTTCCTGGATTGAGCCCGAAACTTCAACCAACTAATGGCAACCTCTCTTTAGAGAAGGATTTGTTCGGAATGTCAAACGAAATGGATATTGATTGGGTTGGTCTCTCCTATCTTACCCAAGTTACCTTGTTATTGACTATAGAATAGGCTACATGGGATGCGTTCATCGAAGGCGCTAGTTTTGAAGAGGAGCTGTTTGACTTATAGGGCATTCATCTTGTGAGGTGGTGAAAATCCTTGAAATAGCTCGAGCGATAATGAGCTATGTAAAAAACTATTACACTATTTTAATTAAATATAATTTCAGTTTAATCTTGCAATAGAGTCTACTTATCACAGGCTATAATTCGATACAAAAACTATATATTATATATCTCTAGCTTATAGTATACTAAAGGTTTAATTTAATTTATAATATCTAGAATATATATAAGGAGTTAGGCGTTGGATGGATTTGGATTGAGAGCGGATGAGTTCCGCGTCGGGATACCGCTCCGACGCCGATGATTATTGCCGCTTATTCCCCCGCCTTTGGCCAACTTCACCAATTTGGCCTTTACATATACATTATCAACTGGTCCCGGAACTAGGAAGGACTTGAATTCTAAGACGTCTGTCTGCAATGCACTCGTGCGAGATTTGTGGACGGTCATACTCCAATCAAAATTCCCTCACACGCCACAGCCACAATCATCGCAAGAGCCGGCTGCATCCATGCTTGATATGCGGAGTAGTCTTCTACCGAAAAGATCTTCTCTCTCGACATTCAAAGCTCCATGAGTACGTTGATCAGGATGAAAATGACCTTGCTACTTCGTCACATGCCTATAAACGGCGGCGATGCCATACTGCTTGTGATGGGTGTAAGCAATCGAGAACTAAGTGTGACGGGAAAGTTCCCTGCCAAACATGCATTGATTCCTGGAGGGATTGCTCTTATAGTCGTACCTCATTAAGAGTCAGTGAGGCTCCTCAGAACAAAAATGCGATGCCCCCTAGGCAATCAAGGTTGGAGAGTCAAGGTAACTATTTTCTTCCTGATGTTTAATTATCCTCGCGTCGAGAGACAGTGTTAGCTGACTCATTAGAGCTCAATCAAGCTACAGAAAATAACCAAGCAGACTTGTTTAGCTTAACAAATAATACTTGGAGCTCACATTCACGGCAGTTTCCGATATCTGTATTTGAGTTCCCTGACTTCGAATCTAGCTATGATGCCACCGATCGAACAATCCATGACTCAGTGGCTCCCGCTAGCCATGATGATGTAACACCACCATCTATGGATATCGCACCAATAGACGAACTACTTGCAACTAGTTGGCCCTGGCTCCATGAAGAACTTTTCATTCAGGATACAATATCCTTCTACGCCCATCTAGGCAAGAATTTACTAAATACGGATGAATTAACTCCGAGTTCTATCAATCCAGTCCTGTCATCGATCAACAATAATATATACCATCTCACCCAGAGTCGACAGCTTAGCAGATTCGAAAAAGAAACGGTGGAAGCAGCACGACTCTCTCAAAAGCAAGCAGCTCTCTTCCACCGCTCCAATGGAAGTCTTGGGCAATCTACACCTTTAGAACCTGAATATCCCAAAAATAATACATCCACCTTATCTGCTAGGTTAGAATTAGTCAATGAACTTGTTACTCATGCTTTGAAGCCAGACACAGAATTCAGTAGTTCACAGTCTCACAGAGGATATTGGCGTGCGTCGTCCCTAAAGCTATTTGAGGTCTTCAGCTGGACGGAGTTTGCGGTTCCTGATCACAATGTCCCCATACTTTATAAATTTGTGGATCTGTTTACAGAATATTTTCATCCTCTCTGGCCGCTTCTGCCATCATACAGTTTCGACCCAGATGTACTACATCCAATTCTATATCTCACATTGACATCTATCGGGGCTATGTATGGAGACACGATATACCATCAGTACGGGGCAATGATGCATGAGAGCATTCGAAAGCATATTATAGCACCACCAGCTAATCATAACTTGAACGAGGATTCCTTATGGTTAGGTCAGTCTAGAGTTCTGACCCAAGTGGCGGCTCTGTATTTCGGTCAGAAGATGGCATTTTCACATGCTCAGCGGCTAGGGGGGATTCTAGTTTCACAAGGAAGGAGAATGAAGCTCTTCAACCACTCGAAAACAAAGTTTATGCTAGCACACAGTCGAGAAACGAGTAATCGTGGGACACCTGGAGAGATTCTCTCAAGGGTAATCGTACTTGAAGCGAGGAAAAGACTGGCATTTGCTATATTGAGGGCAGAGGTTTACACCAGTTTTTTGCTTAACACACGTCCTTTAGTCTCAGCTGATGAGATTGATATCGAGCTTCCTTGCTCGGATGATATTTGGACAGGAGAGGAGGAGGATGGAGATACATTGTTAAAGGTATTTCAACAAGATGACACCCCAGGACGAAATTTGCTGTTTTCCGACATAGTAAGAGATGCCATGGACCAAAATGATACGCCACTGTTACTTGGCCCAACCGGTCAGGAGCTGACACTTTTCGGACTCCAAGATTGGGTTTGGAAATTTAGCCATGACCCTCATTTACTCCAAACCCTTCTAAAGAAGCCTAACCAGACCTCATTAATAGATAAACTGAGGGAATCTCTAGAAAGCGACAGTGAGTTCCAGAACCTCGGTTTCAATCCCGATTCATATCTCCTCCAGCATGCAGATAGTTCGTCCTCTCATGAGTCTGCCGGTTTCATAGATTATTCCGCATCAAGACTCAAAGATCTAGAACTTGACTTTAAACGACTGATATCCACGCTTCAGAAACTCAAACGCTTGTTGATAACCAGCGATAACTTAGATAACCTCCCCCGGAATCGCAGCAATCTAATTAATTGCCTTCTGCTTTACCATCTCAGTTACCTCCGCCTTCTTGCACCAATCGAGCACTTACACCAAATATCGTATCAACTCATGCGTCAAAGACCGATAGACAATGAAATGATAGATTATGTCCATCATTGGGCACATACTGATATTGCACCACTAGCAGTGCGGCACGCACTAAAAATATGGTCTCTCGTGGACCAGGAGACACACCACGATGCGGGTGACTTGAGAACAAACTTCAACTTCCTCTCTTTTTGCGGCCTGCATCATGCAGCTGTGGTACTGTGGGTATACGGTTGCGTACAAAATCGATGTAAGGAGAATACAGAGCATCGATGTCAATTTATGTACACAGCGGATGACGCGGAGATAATTTACGTGTGTCGAAGAGCTACAAAAAGGATTTTGTGCCATATTGCACAGTTACATGGGTTGATTAGTCCTGGGGGTTGGTCCTCGTTTGCTTCCGCCGCGGTGCAATTAAGTCAGTATCAACTACCTCTCGCCCAATTAGATAGAGTAAATACGTAACAAGAGTTGCTATAAGTTACTTGATACAGGTGCGTTTATCTAGATATAAAAGAGAGTTGTCATAACTGTGCCTTAAATGTTTCATATCCGTTTTATAATCATGTTCCATAATTCTTCCTATAAATTGCATCGAAAAAAAGCATATGGACTTTTCCCGTCTAATATATAACCCGATAGAGAAATGAGACTGGTTTGTTATGACAATCATGATCTTGTATGTTCATTCTATCGGACCTAACTAGAAAGATCTAAATAGATATATAACATTTGAAACGAATGAAAAGATCTTTCATAAATCACGGCATTTATATCAACAAAATATCTGGCATATACACTAAAACATTGGAAAAAAACATTGACTCCTAATTCCAACCACCGTCTCCTATAGATAGTTATATCAAAAAGTAATTATCACCATAGGAAAAAATCCTTCATTATCTAACAACCTGGTGGGTTGGCATAGCCAGGTCCGTTCAATGCAAAGCTGCAAACAGAGGAATTCAAGTTCGAGGGGCTTGATGAAGCCTGGCCCCAGACCCAGGATGCTATAATAGCAGATTAGAACAGGTTTATCATTAACTGAATAGTAAAGAGAGGTCACTTACGATCGATGAGGTCACCTGGAGCAAGGTTATCTGCTGCAGCCCAGACGAAGTCATTGTTTCGGAACATCTGCTGCACGTCGGTTGCGCAGTTGTTCTTACCCAAGCAAGTGTACTGGTTGGGGAACATGGTGTGGTGGAACTTGGCGCTATAGATCATTGCGTGGTTGCCGCCATTACTGTTGGTGTTGGTTGGGTCTTGTCTATTGAATTATCTTTTGTTAATATCTCAACTTTGAATTATTTTTCTTCTCCCCTCTTTAGGGCAAGGATGAACTAACCCATCGAAGGTTTCTAGGTCGCCCCAGGGGTAGTATGGAGTACCAGTTTGTCCAGGAAGTTTGTTGTCTTGCTCCAGAATAATGCCGTTCCGGAACCACAAGTCATTGCTATCCTTGGAAAGTACAACGCAGACCCATTCCCAATCAGACTCGTGGCCAGAATCCTGTATTATCCAGGTTAGAAAGGGGCTGCCCCTTTTTTATTTTTAAAGAGGAGGATACAATACTGACATGTCTGAAATAGATGTCATAGCAGACTCGTCTGGTGCCATCGTCGCAATCGGTGTAGGTCCAGTACGTTGGGAATGATGTCCCACGAGTGGCTGGGCCATTCCAGCTTCCTGGATCTTGGCAGCCTTGGGCTAGCCCATTGTTATTGACCAAGCAGCCGGATGCGCCATTCCCGTTGGTTTGTTGACCGTTCGTCTCAGCAGCTTGAGGATAACAGCTTCCGTCGGAAAAGAACCATAACCTAAGATTAAATTGTATTAGATATCAAAGCAGAGATGAGAAACTTTTGCGTACGAGGGGACATACGGTGCGAGGTCTCCGAGGACGTAATCCAAATCTGTCGAGGAAACATTAACTTGAGATCCAGCCTAGGCAAATCTTTGAGTAAATCAAGATGTTCATGGCTTATCTTACTGTTTGCCCAATCGTCATCGCTGTACTCGGTTGCAGCAGAAACGAGCCCAGCGCCGAGACCCAGCAGATAAAGGAATGTGGCCTTCATTTTTTTTGTTAGATTAGACCTTCGGATATTAAGATATATGAAAAAGTCTCTAAGATGTTTGTATTTTCGAGGTGCTTGTATTGTTGAGTGTTTGTATTGTCTGGATTGTGTGTCTTTCTATCAGGATGGCTTCTCTACTTATACTTTTTTACTCACCTCAACCATCGTCACTCATGATTCCATGATACTACCTGTACCCAATGAATCTCACCCAGCATACAGCTATTTTGTCACCTTATGGGTTTAAAATTAGAGTATAAGCTGACTATGTTGGAGTTTTCGTTCCATTTTGGAAAGGTTCGATTCTATAGCAGGTGGTCTCAGTTGTTTCAACATACAGCCCCCTTTGCATAATGTTAGTTATGGCGGCGACTACAGTGGCGGGTCAGAATGAGACGGATAGCCACTATTGGTCACTGCGTATGGAGGTATTATTTAGAGTTATGACAGTGTTAGGTAGTAGTTCGTGCATTGTTAAATTGTATAAGCAAGATCCGCCTTGAAAAATGAGCTCTTTGCTGACGCTACAGAGATAATTATAGATGTTCTGGCCAAAACTACTAGTATGGGTAATTCTTTCGGCTCAGCGGGCAAGGCTGAGAAATTAGCCAGTTCATGTTAACGGGCATGATTAATTACTTTCATCCCGGTAACAGGTAGAACGAGACGGGAGGATATGAGATGACATAAGACGCGAATAGTTACTCCGTTGTCACTGAGGCCCTTACTCTTTTAGATGGCACAAGTACAGTACATTTGACGCTAGCAATCTCAGCTCTACTGTGGAGTCTGTGGTACTCGTATCATCTTACCTAAATGTGGAGTAACTTAACAGCATTCCTAGTTACGATTGCTCATCAGCAACCCAATGACAATTGATTCGAGCACAGAATCTTGCTAAACCGGACGCTGACTGTGCTTTAAGGTTTGTGGGCTGTGCTCGTTTGGTGAAAATTTAGTAGCAAGGCACGTGAGGACAAGGAAGATTTGGCCGGGGTTAATTACAGACATAACAGTATTAGGGTTATACTTCGTCCGTAAGCATCTACGAGCTAGCTCAGCCGGCTCTAATTATACGTGTTCCGGCGTATGTACAATTGGTTCATTGGCCCGCCTATCCACGTATCAGCTAACCTGATTCCTCATCAGGCACACAGGTGGTTTTGGAGATTATCTTAAGACCGCATCCTCCTGGATTCTCCTAGGTGCTTAGTTAATTCTCCTGTATTAAATAAGGTATTGCATATAACTGAGTCGTGTTATTATTACACGGGCAAACTTACGGTGCAGATTAGGTTATATAGTAATTAGTCATCAGAGTGAACAGCGAGACTACTACTTCAGTGGCCTCGATCCTGACATCAAGATATTGCTAGGACATCCTATATATACCTCAAAGGCTGTAAATTTCATGCTAGCAACTGGCCTCCTGGACCAGTTCAAACATTACAAACCAGAGCTGTACAAAGAATTCGCAACGAT
>NCSJ02000383.1:0-38445 GCA_002812745.2 Scytalidium lignicola
GGAGGTGGCAAATCCAGAGAGTATAACACAAACCTTGCCAGCACCACAACGACGGCCACCCAAGTGCTCAGGGTGTGGAAGTACGGAGCATAAAATAAACAAATGCCCTAATTTAGCTAGTAATTAGATATATCGCAATATAATTGTTTTGTGGTTGAATATTTGGTGTTGAATGCTCAGGTGGTGGGGGAGGTGGTCGGTGAGACCGGGAATTACGTTACAGTTTATTATGATTACTTACATAATAAAATTTTAAGACAATCATAAGCTTTTTAGTTAAGCTTGTAGTTAAAAGGTTCTTTAAGCTTTCTTCTAGTATTAAGCCATTGATAGCTCTTACTTAAGGCATTGATAGCTCTTAGAGTGCGTAGAAGGAGCCTAGTTCTCGCAAATACAAGATTATGAAAAAGCTCACTGTGTAAGAAGTGCAGTGCTTAGACTGTACAAGTGTGGCTGCGACCCCGCCATATCCCACCTTCTTTATCAATCCTAAATACACTTCTCCCGATGCCTTATCTCACCATGATATTCCACGGACCGTATCATTCTCCCTCCTTTTATCCTCGTCACTCTCCTTGAAATCAAATACAAAATGGCCCACAGCTTCCACGTAGCCCGCGACAAGGTGCACCTGAAATGGTCCAACGAGCTCGCCCCGGTACTGACAGTCGACAGCGGCCAAACCATCAGCTTCGACCTCCTCGACGGCGGCCACAACCAATTCACCGCAACCAGCACCACAGCTGACGTCGCTAAGTTCAATCTCGCCTTTGCAGACCCAGCAATCGGGCCCGTATACGTCAATGGTGCCCAGCCAGGCGACGTTCTCCGCATCGAGTTCCTGGATCTCAAGACCGCTGATTTCGGCTGGACAGCCATCATGCCCGGCTTTGGCCTCCTCAGCGACGAATTCCCCGACTCGGAGCTGAAGATCTGGGATCTAAAAGGCGCGCAGGATCGCGGCTATGCGGTGTTCAAAGAGGGGATTCATGTCCCGATTCGACCCTTCCTCGGCGTCGTCGGGGTAGCGCACAAAGAGAAGGGCGAGTTCAGCACTATTCCTCCGTATGAGACGGGTGGCAATATAGATTGCAGACACATCACTGTTGGATCGAGCCTGTTTTTGCCGGTTCGGACGCCTGGAGCGTTGTTTAGTTGCGGGGATGGACATGCGGCGCAGGGTGATGGCGAGGTTTGCGGTACGGCGATTGAGACGCCGATGAAGGCTACGGTTCGATTGACGGTGGTGAAGAATATGGACTGGGTTGAGACGCCACATTATCTTACGACTGGGAAGGAGGTGGAGGGTGTTAAAGTCGAGAGTAAAGGTGAATATGCTGCGTTGGGGATTGATGCGGATTTGAGGGAGGCGAGTAGAAAGGCTGTACGGGGGTTGATTAATTGGCTTGTTGGAGAAAAGGGATTGGGCAGGAGTGAGGCGTATATGCTGGCTAGTGTTGCGGCGGATTTGAAGATTGCTGAGGCGGTAGATATGCCGCACTATGCCGTGGCTTGCAGTTTGCCGTTGAATGTGTTTGTAGGTGCACCATACGTCTAAAGTTCCATATACAGTATCCGGGAATGACGTAGCATATGAACTGAGTATGCTGAAAATTATTTTTGTTATATTAATTACGCAGAGAAAGTGGAACACAAAGCATCAGAAACACCAGCCAGGAAGCAATCGCGGTCTTATTCGTATTGTTTGACCTGCTCCTCACACCAATCCCAAAATTTCTGTGCGATACTGGTACCACCTTCAGATTCTGGCAATGCACCTTTCTCGATATCCTGTCGAAGAGGAACAAAACGTCCCCAAGGACCGACTAATCGTAGATGCCATGTCAGCAAATATCATTCACCAAGGTACGAGTTAACAAGGCACAACTTACTCCAAGCGCCATTCTTCTCAACGGTGACATCTGGCGATAGACCAGCAAATAGCTCCGTGTATGCGCCGTTGATAGGTGGGTAAAGAATGAGCTTAACAAGAAGAGCTTCCAAACCTGACAAATGTCGCTGAAGTTCCGATTTAAGATTTCCGGGATTGAGGGACTGTGACCACTGTCAGCAGAGCACTAAAATCTGTCTACGTGGATAAAACAGATGGACTTACAACGCTAACTATTCCATCCTTTCCATATCGTCTAGCAATCTCCTTGCTGTGATAGACATTTCCAGCCTTGCTAACGGCATACTTGTGCCACGGTCCTTGGTTGACTTTGTAATCCAGGTTATTCATATTTACTCCGCCCTGGGGACTCATATCTACAGCACTGGAAGCAACATCTACAATTCTCACGCTACCTGCCGGCGAGGTCTTGGCGGTCTCGATCATCAGTGGCAGTAGAACCTTGGTAAAGAGGTGTGGAGCAACACAATTCGTTCCAATCTGTAACTCGTAACCCTGTTTTGTCTTTGATCCCTCAGGGGGTTTCATCACGCCGGCATTGTTAAATAGGACGTCTAGTCTCTTCTCCTTTCCGAGGAACTCCTGGGCAGACGCTTTGATTCCAGAGAGATCATCCAAGTCGAGGTGGAGGTAGACGAGTTCGCCTTTCGATTCTGGGAACGCCGATTCGATGCTTTGGATTGCTGCTTTAGCCTTATCTTCGGATCGCACTGCTACGTAGACTTTGGCATTGCGAGAGAAGAGGATTTGGGCCAGCTCTTTGCCCACGCCACTCGATGACCCGGTGACGATGTAGACCTTCCTTCAGATGTTAGTTTAAAGCTCGGAATGGTCAATTGGCTCTTTGTGCGTCCCGCGACATTTCGTACACAAATACGCAGCATAAAAATTATACCACCAATACTCGAAAAGTTAGGAAAATGGGAGACACAGAACTAACCTTGCCCTCAAGATCTGCGAGACTTTTCTCCGTGAACTCGGGCTTTGGCGGAAACATCATACTCCATTGGTTCCCCATGGCTGCAAGTATTGTTGTAGACTGTGAGCCGAAAGAAAAATTCGAAAAGCTATGGAAGAGTTGGAAGTTGGAAGAGTTGAAAATCAGGAGGTGATATGATGTTTTGCCAACAGTGGTAGAAGGTGTCGGCCATGACGCGACGGGGCTCCGGGACTCGGCCCAAAATAAAGTCCGGTATCAGGAAATATGCAGGAAATATAGGTTCCTAGTGTGCACAAATTCCATTTGAAGACCGTGGGGATGTCTTGAAGCCGAGGCTTGATGAATGAAGGCTGCCACACACGAGGCTGTGATAGAGGAGTGATACTATCTCACATTTATTAGATATTTGGTGGGGGCCATAAGCTGACATGGATGTACAGGGGGGGTACGTACAGTACTTCTTTCATGTACAGTACCAAGCCGTCATCCTGGAGCGATTCCCGGAGGCTGCCGAACAGCTGCTGTGCCGTAACATCAGCACTCTATTGGCGGCCTTCTTGGGCGTCAAGACTTGATGATCTGCAGACACAAAAGGAAAATATCCGACCGCGCTTTTAAATCATGACTTTCTGACAAAGCAACAACCCAAACGATCTTGAATTTGAGCCTGCCTCCGATCTGTGCTCAGCATGGATGCCGCCGAGGAGGAGCAGGACGTCAAACTCCAGCGAGCATCCGCTGATCTTATAGCAGACTTTCAGAACTCTCTGCAGCCTTTCCTCTGGAAAACCACAGCAGACGGCAAACTGCACATTCGTCGCCGTGTACGATCTCGAGAAACCGACAGGCTGGTGGCACTGGTACGTAGGAGCGATATTCCTGATGGTAATCTCCACGGATCCTGCTGATATTCTCTGTTGGCGGGGTACAGCTCGAACCTTTCCAGGAACTCCCCCAACTCCTCGACCCGCATCTTAATGCCTTCCTGCCCGTCCTTTCCGATGCGTTACTCGCTTTCTTGCGTGCGAAACCGAATCCGAGAACATTACCACAACAAGGAGAGAAGGAACATACACACCAGCAATTGTTGATGCCACTTTCCAAGGCAATATGTAGGTTGATATACACATTCTGCAAGATCAGAGGCGAGAAGGTCATAGTGAGGTTCTTGAGCACCGAGACCAGGCACTTGGAGCTGCTACTCTCAGCTATAGAGGCCTGGAGAGGCGATGTGAGTACTGGAGAGGATCATGCACAAGTACATACCGGTGGCGCGGGAGCTTGGGGATGGGAAGAGAGATATGTTGTGCTTTTGTGGCTCTCCCATCTTCTTCTAGCCCCGTTCGATCTGACCTCCATATCATCGTCTGATGATGTTGAGAAGGCCGCCATTGCAGGTTTGACTTGGCCTGAAAACCTTCCTGGAGTCACCGTCCGTGTTATTTCCTTGGCTGTCGCGTACCTCTCATCCTCTGGTAAGGAAAGAGATGCCGCAAAAGTTCTTCTCGTTCGTGTAGCCATGCGGAGAGATATGCAGAAGCTTGGCGTTCTCAATGCCTTGGTGAAATGGGCAATCTCCTGTCTTCGGCCTTCTTCTGAGGTAGCTCCGTCTACATATCATTATATTGGTGTTCTTTCTTTTCTTGCGGGGATCCTTGTCTCCTCGATCAATACTTCTGATATGGATCCTTATCTGCTGAACATCTTCTACGTCATGCAGGGTATATCTAACGAGGATAATGAAGTCTATAATGCCATTCGTTCTTCAGCTGTTGCACGCAAGACTCTTATTAAGGTCTATCGTAGTATTTCTGTGCTTGTCCTGCGGAAACCGGAAGCTATGACTTCTGAAATAGTGGAAAGTACCATTGGCCGGATGCTTGAATTTCTCGCAGATCAAGCTACTCCAGTCAGGCTCGCTACTAGCAAAGCATTGAGTGTAATCACGCTGAAGCTTCCCGAGGACATGGCTGCACAAGTGGTAGACGCTGTTTTAGAATCCCTGAATCAGAATGTCCTATGGGTAGATCATCCAAATGTAGAACGTCGACGTAACCTCTCCAGTGTCAATCCTCTTGAATGGCACGGTCTCATTCTGACACTCTCTCACCTTCTTTATCGACGGTCTCCACCTCCCCAGAGTCTCGCTGAAATTATCCCTGCGCTGTTGCTAGGTCTCTCCTTTGAGCAACGATCTACAGCCGGAAGCTCATTGGGAACTAATGTTAGAGATGCAGCTTGTTTCGGAATCTGGGCCTTGGCTCGGAGGTACACAACGGTTGAACTGCAAGCCATATCTACAAGGGAGATGTCACAGAAGATAAGAGACAAGAATCGGTCAGTGCTGCAGGTTCTGGCATCTGAACTTGTGGTTTGTGCCTGCTTAGACCCAGCTGGTAATATCCGGCGTGGAGCCTCTGCAGCACTACAAGAACTAATTGGACGACATCCTGATACAATAGCAGAGGGAATCAAGGTGGTTCAAGTCGTGGATTATCATGCTGTAGCTCTTCGCTCAAGAGCAGTGCAGGATGTAGCACTAGAAGCAGCACAACTATCTCCTTTCTACATGAATGGCCTGGTAGATGGGCTTTTTGGGTGGCGAGGCGTGGGAGACGCAGATGCTTCCTCTCGAAGATCCTCTGCAACCTCACTAGGAAATTTGGTCCGGATCTCTCGTATAGGACACCTCGGGTTCCCATGGGATGTGTACTCAGATATTATCAGCAGGATTGAGGGACAAATCAATGATCTGACATCTCGGGAGGTGGATATCCGGCACGGACTGATCTTGTGTTTAGCTTCGGTTATTGATACGCTGAAGTTGCTATTCACTGCTTCTATTCTAGCATCCGAGCTTCAAAAGCCGACGGGGATGAAAGCCGTCGTATCAAATATATTGCGCGTCTCCATTGTAATGCTCGAAGATGCTACTACTTCTACTTACAGGCGCCCCGAGTTGCTAGCAGAGGCCATTAGTCGTTTCATCATAACTCTTTATCCTGTTTTAGCAGCGGAAATCGTTTTCAGTGGGTTTCCAGTATCAAAATATATCACCGGTGTATTTGAACCATCTATATCCTCTATCCGGGTTGTAGATGAGGCATATGAAATTGGCTTTTTGCCAAATATCAAAGTTTTAGATTTAGTAAAGGGCTTATTAGCTAACTGGCTTCATCGAAATGAAAAGGAGGTAATCGAAGCTGCATCAGCCGCATCTATTGGTCTTTTTATTCTCTCAAACGCAGTAAAGCGACGAGAGTTGATCAGAGACTGGGCGGTTGTGGTCTCCGAGAATTTAAGCAGTCGGTCAGGTCAAGATAAAGGTTACCTTTTCGCTCTCTGGAGTATCGTTCCATTCTCAGGCCCTCTGGAGAAGGATATTTGCGATGCAATATATCATCGATGGACAACAAGCCAGGACATTGAAACCCATGCTACGATTCTTGCTTGCATTATTAGTGGGGTTCCGGAGGCGCAGTTAGGCTCTATTTCAGATATGATTATTGCTGGGCTTGATGATTATACCACGGACTCACGAGGAGACGTCGGCTCCATCGTACGTATTGAAGCCGTGAAAGCAGCTGCGCAGATTTGGCAGCCGGTTAACGAAATGGATGCTGCAAAGAAAGCCTTCTTTGACAAAATTTTTGGCAAGGTATTAAGACTTGCTACTGAGAAGTTGGATAAAGTTCGCGCTGAGGCACAGAAAGCCGTGGCAAGTGCATGTCGACAAACCCCTGAATCCAGCACCTTCGCTTCAGTTTCTACATCTTCATATACGTATTTCCGGTTCATTCTCGACATGGAAACCCACGACTGGCTCCAAACAGGCCCCTATAATCTGGAATGGCGTGCGGAAATGGTCGAAGGCTACGTCACTTCTGCAGATACGGGATCCGAGGATCTAGTTCGAGTGAGCAGAGCTGCCCTAGCAGACTTTTGTAATAGAGAGGGGAATATAGACCTTGTCTGTGAGACTCTTTTTGAAGTTCTGAAGAAGAACTTGAACAATGATAGGGTCCTTGTTCCAACTCTGGAGGTGGTGGGTTTTTTGTTTGATGTTGGTATTATGCGAAGGAGCTCGTTGAAGTAAGTAATTCTTCCATGGAACTTTGACTTCCTGAGAAAAGAAAACGTAACATCCTACGAATTTACTAATCATATGATTCCAGCTGGCGCTCCCTCTCTCTCAACGTTCAGAAAGCCCATTACAAAACTGGCAATGTAAGAAAACTTGAAGCGTGTATTAAAGTGTATAGTGGACTTGTCGAAGTCTATCCCGAGGAAGCATTGAAGAGGTTGACTGCGTTATTGCTACATCCTTTTCCAAGAGTTAGGAATCAGGTTGTCGATACACTTTTCGCAGTTAGAGGTGTGGGCAAGGGGGTCAACTGGGGGAAGGGAAATAGGGATGATGTAAAGAGGCTGAAGGAGGTACTAGGCGTTGTGTGAGGAGGCTTGAGATAGCGCTCTGATTATTGATTACGTGCGTGCACCAGAAGGAGAATGTGGTATAACAGCTAGGTCTGCCTACCTACAATTGCAGATCCAGATATGTCGTAGAGTTTTTGATCTTAGACTCTACTGTAAACCCAGGCCTAACCCTAAATGATTACCTGATCATCGCTTAAACTTCGGGACTGAATAAAATCTTTCCAACTTCATCTATGATGTCCAGCATCAAAGGAACGGTCTTACGGTTGATTATTTATCAAGGCTATATAATGTATTGTCTCTGCTCCATCTAATGAGATTAGAAATTATATTTTCTCCTTGATGTCATCTCATAATGAGCAAATATGAAACCACGGTGTCGCTATCTAAGAGACATGGGTTGCAAGAAAAGCTGCTCCTCCTATGCATAGAGCATTTCTGCGATTCTTCAAAATTCACATCTGGGCTGCTGGAAATTGGAGAGCCAATAAACCCTAAATCAACGCGCCAACTGTCACGATGTGGCCGACCGATACTCAATCTCCTGTTGCATCTCAGCAAATCTATATCTACAAAGGCCGGCAATTATGATCTTATCATTGAGAGAATTGATGACCTCATTACTTTGGCAAACGAAAGATTCTATGCATATCCATACAAGGATGTACCACTATGTTGGAGAGAGCTTTATATTGACGCGAGTTTGCTGAAGTTCTCCACTGTTGCATTTAGGAATGGATGGGCAAACAGCAGGACAGCTGCTACGAATCCAAATGATATTCCACTTTTATCAAGTGACGATATTGCAGAAATGGTGAAAATAATAGATATGGCTCTGATACTGGCTGGCGTCCCAGCATCATTTTCATCTGATGAAACACAAGCCCTAAATACTGCTACAGAGCTTCTAAGAGCGTTACATGCAGAAATCGCCAAACTAAGGCGATATTATCTAGACACTCAGGCATCTGTATTTCCTCAACACTCCGTCTTTGTCCCACCAGTTTTCAATGGTGTGCCCAGAGTCTCATCATTATCATTTGAGGAATTTGAAAGGTATATGTGGAATCCACCATCAATCGATGTAGGTCCTGAACCCCTTATCATCAAGGAGGCGTTGAAGAGCTGGCCAGCGCGGGCTGAGCGACCATGGGGAAATCCCGCGTATCTGATGGAGCAAACTATCGGTGGGAATCGATTAGTCCCTATTGAAACCGGGAGAACGTATGTGGACGAAGGTTGGGGTCAGAAGATAGTTCCTTTCAAGGAATTCATGGAAGACTATGTTCTAGTCGATCCTAGCTCACCAAAGGCAACAATGGGTTATCTGGCTCAACATAATTTGTTTACACAGTTACCTGTCCTGCGCAATGACATCTGCATCCCTGATTACTGCTGGGCAGATGCTCCGCCACCACATTATTCCTCTCCTCTGGCTGAACATCACGCTAAACTTCCCAAGCTTGAGGAGCCATTGTTAAATGCTTGGTTCGGCCCAGGAGGGACTATTAGTCCTCTTCACACCGATCCATATCATAACATCCTTGCTCAGGTTGTGGGTAGAAAATATGTGAGATTATACCCGCCAGCGGCGAGTAACAACGTCTATCCGCGAGGCATAGAAGAAGGAGGTATTAATATGCAGAATACTAGTGAAGTGGATGTTGGTGTGTTGGAAGGTTGGGATAGTTCAGAAACCGAGCAGTCTGCCGCACATGAGAGATTTCCACTTTTTTCTGAAGCAAAGTTCATTGACTGCATCCTTGAGGAAGGAGAATGTCTCTATATTCCTCTTGGATGGTGGCACTATGTCAGGAGTCTTAGTGTTAGTTTTAGTGTAAGTTTTTGGTTCAACTAATGCATCATTCTAAGGTCTAGATTTGATATCCCCGTCGTCTCACCATGACTCGGCTTCCCTTCTACTATAAAACTCAAAGGAAGTTCTAGCCAATAACATCCCATTATATACCTCGGCGGTAATCACGTGAGATCAGCACTACATCGAGCATACCCAAAGTGGTAAAGCGCACAATGTACGTAAGGGGGTGTCAGAAAAGGCTCCCGCACCCCTAGCAACGGAATAAACCAATTAAGTGCTCTGTTTTGCCTAAAATTCACGCTGCCTTAATGTTGCCAAATGATCACACTATTTCAAACTTCAGCCGCCATACAATGATTCCACTAATTCGCCAGAATAGCAAGAGAAAATCTCCTGATTCGGCCAAATATCTCTCGCTTACATGGGGTGCGGGAGCCTTTTCTGACACCCCCTTACGTACTCTTACTGGCGAAATGTTTAATTCGGATGGCTGTGCTGCTCAGCCTCTCGTCTTTTACAATGGAGTTGAAGATTCTAAGATAGCATCCATAGCTGAGTTCAGGATTACGCGTGTCTCGATAATGAAATTTTAACGGAAAATCTACATTTAAATGACAAGAGAACATAAAGCTTAAACTTTCTGAGCCCACATCGTGTTGACACCATTTTTGCCATCCAACCTACGCTTGAACATAATATCCCGTACCTAGGGCCGACGTGCTGAGTCATAATGGTCTATTGCGGTGCCCCTTCAAAGGGGTGCGAGGCTTGCAGAAAGAGAAAAACCCGAGTAAGTAAAGCCTGATTGCCTTTGTTAAGCTGGATTGTCAAGCAGACCAATAGTCCAGATGAGGCAACCTTGATGCTGCGGAACACAACAGAACAGTCCAGATAAGGAAATCTTTGCGCTGAAATACACCTGTCTAACTATTTTCAGTGTGACCGAGCGACGCCGTCGTGCGGCCAATGCACAAGAGCTCAACGGGTGTGTCCAGGTTACAGAAACCCGTTGGATCTGAAATTCCGCGACCAGAGTAGCGCAGTCATTCATAAAGCAAAGAGCAAGAGACCATCGAATAAGAACTCTGAGCCCCGTGTCACGCATGATGCGTCCGCCAGCCAGTCAAAGCCAACTATTGAAAACAGTTCCTCCGCAACAAACCTGGAAATCCAGCTCCGTCGAAGTTTCTATGACATGTATCTACCGAATCCCTATTTGCTAGCACCCAATCTAGAGCAACGGTCAAAGGACTTTTTCATCGCAAACTATGTATTGCAAGGGCCTGGACTTTCGACGGAATTCTACCACGCTGACTCTCTAGACAAACTGTTGTCAAGAGCTGATGAAGATGAGCACCTCCTTTATAGTATCAAAGCTGTCGGGCTCGCAATGTTCGCAAACTCGGCGCAGGCACCTCACCTTTTACAAGAAGCGCGGAGGGATTATATCAGGGCTCTCCAACTAACCAATAAAGCCTTGGAATCGCCAAGTTCCGCCAAGACAGATAGTACGCTATTTGCCGTCCTTATATTAAGCATTTTCGAGACTCTTGCTGGATCCAGTCAGGATTCCTTGAATGCATGGACAAAACACATCGAAGGTGCCGCTATTCTAATCGGTCTCAGAGGGCCTAGTCAGTTCGCCACCGCAGCCGGAAGGCGATTGTTTTTCCATACCATATCGAATCTATTTATCAGTTACATACAAAGAGGTCTCAGCTTTCCCGCTCATATCATCGAGTTGCGAAAAGAATCTTCGAAAAATGTTAATACCTTTAATATGGGCTGGGAAACTTCTTCACTTGTGATTGATTTCGCGAATTTCCGGGCTGCCGTCAAGAACAAAGAGATAACTGAAGTAAGAACGATCTACCGCATTGCAATGGAACTCGAGCAACGGTTTATCGATCTGTTCAGCGACCTCCCCGAGCACTGGAATTTTACAACCCACTATACCAATGCAGATCCAACTTCCATTTGGGACGGCTATTACCACACTTACCACGATGTCTGGATCTCTCAAGTCTGGAATTCCACAAGGACATGTCGACTAATGCTTCATGAAATCATTCAAGCGGCGCTCAGATCGGGATGGGAGGGAAATCCGCCACTTTTCTCACAGGAACAATTCTTAACGCAGATGTCAGAATCGTGGAGGATCACAATAAAGCTACGAGATGATCTTCTTGCAAGCATTCCACAACAAATAAATTCGAATTTTAACCAGAACCCACAGTCCCCTACTTCGCCGGCTGATAAAGGGCGTCCTACACCTCAGTTACGGGGTATGACGGGATATTATGTGGTTTGGCAACTGTTCGTCGCAGGCAGTCTAGAGCAAACTAACGCAAAGTTAAGAGCCTGGATCGGGAAAAGAATTAGGTTTGTCGGTGACGCCTTGGGTGTAAAACAAGCTATCGTGATAGCCGATATCCTTGAGAATTATAAACCTATAACAGCTTGGGATGACGATTTTGTGGCAAAGTTTGACGGGATTACACTGTCCACTCCAGACAACACCACCATAAGCAGATGAATTACAGAACCTGGAACTGCATGGCAAAATGTTATCTGTGATGTATAAGACCATTTTCTTCCATTTTTGGATGTTGTACCGTCACAAAACTTCCGTGTGAAATATAAACACGCACAAATTTCTACCTCGGCAAAACTCTATACATGTCGAAGTACAATATCTCAAGTTGAGGAGTTCCGGGCTACCTAGGGAATAGCAAGCAATCCACTAAGCAAGATGTCCCGGGACCTTGTTCTGGTAGTAAACCTTAGGTAGTCCAAAATTCCTAAATCGGGATACTTTGGACCCACTCGACAGTCTAGAAGAACTACCACTTCTATCCTCGGACGGTGCAATAGACTGGCCGACTCGGTATAAATTTTCCAGAGATGGCTTTATAAGCACACTTCAATTTGACGAGTCATATTCCTCCGGAATGAATTATTTAATTCTGTATAAGCCTCTTAGAGATAGATAATTCCAGCGGCGAAAAAGGCCTTTGGTTTCTCGCCGCCTTCATTCTCGGAATTGCAAAAAGGCAAATCAACCCCTCAATTGTCAATCAAACAAAGAGAACCAAAAAAGAGGGACAGGTAATATAGCGGGCAAGATGATGCTCAGTGACCGACTGAAATTGTCAAGCACTTTTCCACCGGTCACTTTCCTTAACAGTCTACAAAGCAATGTTGATCAGCTACGTATAATGAGCACTAGAGAATGCTGTGGTCCCGTCACATCTCTAGCAGAGCAAGTAACTGCTCGAACAGCTTAGAAAACCTAGGTAGTTACTGCTTGGAGATCCGGAACTGCAATATTAGCTCTACTCATTTATAATTTACAAATTCTTTAATCTTTAGTTCACTTAGTTCACTTAGTTTACCTTCATAACTAGAATTCTTAACTTTACCAAATAAGGGCTCCAGGTTAACTTATACAAAATAATTAATAATCTTTTATCCTTTTTTTTATATGAATTCTTTAAATCTTCGATTTAAACCTAAATCAAATACTATTTATAAGTTTGATAGCCTCTTCTTCATTGCTTATAACATAAAAAAAACAAGCTTAGACTTCTTTTCCTAATATAATAGATTATCCTCAAGTATATTCATAATTACTTTTAGCTTAAGATAAAAGTTAAAGTAGTCGATCTGTTTTCTTCATATAACAACACGAGTACTATTAACATCAACTTTATTTTCTGTACTGATAAATACTAATAACATGGAACAATACATTCGGAAACAAGTAAGTTAAAAAATGTATTATAGTCTACTGGATTATTTACCTTAAGGTTAGACCTTAAGTTGCTGCACAGCAAACAATATTGATTCCGCATCGAAAAATGGAGAGCTGGTGGACTGGATTATGGTGTAGTATTGGAAAAAAGAGCTAATATATCCACCAAGGACAGAGGGAATCGTAGCCTAGATTAAAAGGCAAGAGGAAAAGGATGGAGATCTGGAATAAATTCATCAATCAAAAACCCACGTATCTAAAGTGGCTGATGGCCTTGTTGGCCGAGAGTATGGACTGGGATCAGATTCAAAGAGGAAAAACTGTCCACAATCGAACAATCCTCGCCTGGACAAAAAGCTTGCTTCATTATAGCTGTGGAAACAGCTTGGATAGGACCAAGAGACGAGCGTGGGCCTGAAGGCAGAGGTATAGGGAGGAATGCCGGAGCGTAAAGGGAGCGTTGACGTAGTCTTTGGAACTTATCTTTAGTAACATTGTCTATTATACGTACAAATTTTGGGAATAGGCTCTTCTAATAGCCAGTTTCCACCTTTTCAATAAGGAGAAGACGTTGCAGTTAGTCATTAATTAGATAATTGGTTTATAAGAGGAGGTATCAATGCTGAAATTTATAGCCATTGAAGATAATTTCAAGAAGCTATGGTATAAATTATGAGAAGTTTGTGAATAATCAACTCTTCATGAAATCTCGCTAATAATACTGTACACGGTACCCAACATTCCAACTTCGATGACTACCAGACAACCCTTCCGCTTTGCCAGCTCATTTACTGTATCACCACGACACACTATACAAGCTGTACAGTGGAAAATTTTTGGAGATAGTGAATAAGATGTATTTCGATCATCTTGCCGAAGAGCGACAGGACAAGAACTTCGAGCTATGTTTACATGCTTTCCTACAACGAGAACCAGAGCAGCTTGCAATGCGACTAGCAAAAAAGCATCGCAATGGAAAGACGCTGGCAGCCTGCTTGTGGAAGAATGGCGCTTTTAATGTTTTGCTACCGTGTCAAATACGAAGACAACACTAATGTTATTGTTCGATTTGCTGCTCTTGGGCGAGTTATCTTCCGTCAGGAAAAGGTCGGTAATGAGGTCACGGTTCTTCAATACCTGCGTCAACATACCCAAATCCCAGTCCCAGAGGTATACGGCGCAGGCACATGTTGGGCAGGGCCATATATTGTTATGGCTTTTGTCGAGGGAGATCTATTGTCCAACGTGTTTAAGGATCCCCTTAAGAAGGAAGGAAGGCCCGTTGTGAACCCACGTATAAGTGACCGGGCATTAAAGATCGCTTATCGGAGGTCCGTGAAATTTCAGTGAAATCGCTAGCGCCACACGTGATCACTTATCCCATACATTTTCAGCTTGCCAAGCGAATGTGAAATCGCCCGTAAATACCGCAATAAGTGCATTTGGATAAGATTCCCCTCATGAACCGGCACTTATCGTCGTACAACACCCCCCTTTCCCATCAACCCGCGATTCAACCCTTTAATTTCAGATGTCAGACCAGTATATTGTAGCTGAGGAACGCACCTGCGAAGCACGAAGGGCCGGTCTTCAGGCTAAAAAGGATGAACAGCCAATAAATACAGTGAAATCCTATAGTAGTAAGCAGAGAGAATGGCAGATACAGATCAACCTTAATCTTCCTTCTTTTACAGTCTGTAAAGTTAGTTTACAAGCCNTTTTTTAGAAATGGTGCCGTACGCCACGCATTGCTGAGGATAGCAGCTCTCACGTCTGGCCAGATGGAAAGCTTGTGATGCTTGACAAGCTAGTTGCGTGGCTCAAGGAGGATATCCTTCTTCGACAGGTAAAAGCGCTTACAGGCTATAAACCATGTCTTTCAGCTGCAAATCAGCAGAAAAAAGATCAGGAAGAGGCTGAAGCGCTTGTTAAGGCTTAGATTTTGTTGGAAGCTTTGCAAATGCCCTTGTAGAAGATCTTGCAATTGCTTGTGGATGATCATGATGATTATATACCTTCTCTAGCCCTTATGTCTGAGGCATAATCCATAAACAAGCCTTCAGAAGGCTTATTACTGACAAGAAGCATCGTAGATGCTTATATTATAGTTGTCATGGAGTTGTGGAGGTTTTAAGTTGTACATGAAAATAATAATATAGTAAACTTACAAGGAGAAGTTGTTCATAACTTTCTTGATCAAAGAGGATATTAACAAAGTAAGATGGATAAGAAGAACTTTTGTGATTGTGGTATTAATAACATTTAAGTTGGTTATACACTTTAGCAATTGTTACAAAACTACGCTATCCAGATTACTGGATAGCCAAGGGTAAGGTAGATGTTCAGGGATAGTGGAAACAGGAGACACTTGGGTAGTTGACTAAGTCAAAGGTAGGATTTAATAATGTACTTAAGGTTGAACATGAGGAGACTACTCTTATGTTCTTACAGTGTACTTATATAAATAATGAAATACAGTTGGATCACTAGATTGCCACAATCCTTTGATCCAGGTCCTTAGATCATTGGATTACTCTGATCTAAAGATTCTGATTACGTGACCTCTTAATTGTTAGATTCTTTGTGTATACCTGTTATGTACTAAGCCTTAGGCTTACATCAACTAACTTGTTTGGTCAAATTTATAACATTATCCCCTTTTTGTATTAGCGTTGCCTTGATGCTTAAGATATTATCATGAACAATCTTATTGTTTTGTAAGCTTTTCCTTCTTTCAAACATACTACTAAAACATTTATATCTTAATAATAACAATTTACTAGAATGATCATAATTAAGGAAATACTAAGAAAGATTAAATCTTGGTATTTATATTCAAAACATCAAGATCAAAGTAATGCCTTGCATATATTACAAATGAAAAGGACTATTATATAAGATAGTTCCTAATTCTAATTGTTATGGTGAATACATTTATAATAAGTGCAAATATAATGGTAAGTACCTTTATATACTCTCTTAAGAGTTGTATAAATAAGAGAACAAACACCTTTCTTCTGAGTATAAGAAAACTTCTACTACTTTAACCTAAGCTTTTTAAGCTCTAGCTAAGGTTGTTACCTAACTTACTTGCTTGGATAAACAATAAGTCTTTCTCTAAAAGTATACTAAGGAGATAGTTTGTCATGGTCTAAAGTCCTTGGATGAACTAAATACTGAGAAGAAGAAAGAGAAGCAAGAGAAACCTTCTGAAGAATTACATTCTGTTATTAAAAATAAGGTTTTCTCTTTTGTTATTAACCTCTTCTTTTCTAACTTTATAATTCTATTACTTGAAAATCTATTTTAAGATAAGTTTGGTAATATCCCTTTAATAACTCCTTATAACTTATAAGATTAAAAGTAAGTTCTTATTCATTCTTACTCTTTGGATACTTTATCCATTTAACTAAGTATTATAATTTCTTATAATATATTCTATAACTAATGATTTTCTTAACTTTATATTCTCTTTCTAGATTAACTTCNTTTTAATATTAATATTTAAGCATTCTTAAATACTAGTTTTAAAGGAAGTCAATTTAAAAAGAGAATATAAGTTGAGAAAATCATTAATTATAAAATGTATTATAAGAAATTGTAATATTTAGTTAAATGGATAAAATACTTNAAAAAGTGAAAATGAATAAGAACTTACTTTTAATCTTATAAGTTATAAGGAGTTATTAAAAGGATATTACTAAACTTATCCTAGAATAGATTTTCAAGTAATAAAATTATAAGGTTAAAGAAAAAGGAGTTAATAACAGAAGAAGAAATTATACTTAAGTTAGTAAAATGTAACTTTAAAAGTTACAAAAAACTTTGTTTCTTTTGCCTCTTTTTCTCTTTTACAATATTAAGTTTATTCAAAGTTTTCAGACTACAATAAAACATTTCTTAAGTTTGTTTCTTCAAGAAGGATTATTACTTCTTCAGACAAGTTAAGTAAATTATTATCTTTAAAAGAACTTTGTTAGTCTTCTCTTCTTCTTTTACAAGCTAGTTATACTTATACTTGTATACTAAGAAGAAAGATAAAGTAAACCCCTTATTATCATAAGATTGCTTACAATGAAAGTACTTATTATAACAACTAAAGTCAAGGTCTATCTTGCAAACAAAATTATTCTACTTATAAAATAAACAAGGTATTACTTTAAAACTGTATTCATTGATATAATCACTTAAGGCTGTTTACTCTTGATATTTTCTTGATCTTGTCCTTTCTTCTATACTACTCTTTAAACATTATCATTTAAGTAATATATTNAAAAAAGAAGAAAAGATTATTGAACAAAAAGAATGTTTGAAAATAATGTTTTAATGTTAAGATGACATTAAGCATNAAAAAAGGATAATGTTATAAGGTTTACTATAATACACTAATTAGTATAAGCCTAAAGCTTAGTACAAATACATTATACAAGAGAACTTAGTAATTAAACAATTATATAATAAGGACTTAAGACTTAAAAAGTCTAAGGTCTATCAGCTTAAGACTTGTAAACTTAAAAGTCCAAGAGTCTAATTGGATTTCATTATCTATATAAGTATACTATAAGAACATAAGAGTAAACTTCTTATATTCAACTTAAATACATTATTAGATCTTATATTTGACTTAGTCATTTGTTCTTATATTACATGTTTCTGTTATCCTTGAACATTTACCTTACCCTTGTTATCTAATAACCTGGATAATGTAGTTTTGTAACACATATATATAATGTTAATTTAAAAGAGTTGTTTAAACTAAAGTTATTAAGAGATCAAATTTACATAATAGACTTTGTGTATACTATGGCTAAGAATTTAGATATTAAAGACTTAAAGACTTTTACTTTATTAACAAAGAATATATTCTAACTTCTTATAATANTTTTAAATGGATATCTTTAAAGATAACAATATAAGATCTTGTATACTAGTTCATTTTACAAAAATTTTTAATTTTCACCTTATAAAGTTAACTTATCAAACTGTTTATGCTTTTATACTATTATTATCTTGTCTTATATAGATTAGGTAAATTATTATTTCAGAGTATACTTTACCTTTATATATATATTTACATCTTAAGGTTTTATAACTTGTATGTATACAATATCCTAACTAAATTTAAAGGCTTATAAGTCAAATTCATCTGAAATACATGTATAAAGGTTGTTTTTTTCCTTTAAGATATATGTATAAGAGATTATACTATACATGAACTATTACAACATAAGAAGGGTCTTGAATGAATATTTCTTAGTCTTTAGACTTATAAGTATTGTCAATTGCAAACTAGAAGATCTTGATGTCTAAGCTTTGTTAAGTAGTTTATCTTGTTGTTGTACAAGTAAAATAAAAGGTATAAAAGTTAATGTTCGGATTTTAACTTAATATCAATTTGTTAAAGATCAAAGATAGCCTTGTTATACATTGTCCAAGGTACTTATTTTTAAGTGAACTAGAAAACCAATTGCAGATGAGTTTTAAAGTTCTTAATCGTTGTGCTTTCTCTAAGGAATATAACTTCTTACTCAAGGAGAAAGGGTATAGACTAACTTTGCAGTATTTAAAAGATTAAGATAGATTTGTCCAAGATATGTTTAAAGTACTTTATACTACAATTAGTATATTAGCTTAAGATGAAGAATTTCGGATGATCTGTTAAACTAATATAATTATAACCATTCAAAATATATTTGTTTATTAAGGGATAATAATACTTGTGTTTTCTTATAATAAGGCTATTACAATGTCGAATAAATCATTTTATATTATTTGATTTCTTTGTCCTTTGATAAAAAAAGTTTTAATAAACTATTTAATATATATTTGACCTTTCTATGACTTCTTAACTTGATAATTAAAACTTATATTCACAAATTCGATAAATCCTTATTTCTTTATGTTTTATAACATAAACAAACTTTACTTTAGTAATAAAGATTACTTGAAAAGTTTACAACTTAATATATAAGGATATAAGTTTTAGTTATCAATAAAAGTATATTAATAAGTTGTTATTAGTGTAGTGAAGAAGTACATCTCTAAGATAATTGAGTCCTTTGATTTAAATAACCCCTCTGAGTATGTTACATTTCTTGGAATACTAGCTTTGCAGACTGGTCATATAGTACAAAGACAACGTTAAGGGTACATACTAGAACATGAATATCCTGCTAAACTCTACTCTAATTTGATAGATCGTTATTATCAGAGTAGTCGATTATAGTACTGCTTCTTGGATCTGGGCAAAGAAGACATGATACTGATTCCATTACAGGAGAAGGAACCTAGAAGTTCACCTGTTAAAGCAGTTGGTTATTCGCCTGATTTACCTTTAGTTACGCAAGAGGACATAGAAAGCAGTGAAGTCGAAGGAGATGTTCGAAGTAAAGTTGAGTGTTAAGTTATAAGTAGCGCGGAGGATTCTGAAGAAGAATTAGTGCGTATTAGAAGGAAATCTATACAAAAAAAACCTAAAGAAGTGGAAGAAGACGGAAGAGTAGGAAGACACAGACGAGGAAACTAGAAATACTATTTATAGACGCAAGAGACAACAAATAAAGAAGCAAAAGCAAAACAACAATAACAAGGAAGTTGCTCTCGAAAAGATAATAAAATTACAAGAAGAGTTGGGCAAGATGATTACTGCTTATAGAGGGAAAGAAGAACTATAAAATTGTTAGATACAAGATCTACGGTATAGCTAAGTAACTTACCAGGCAAAAACTGGAAAATTACGTGCTTTCATGAAGGGTTAGTCTGATCGAGGAGTTAGATACTAGGCAGTGTACAAGTTCTGGAGGTTAGGTAGCAGTCTAGATTTCGCTCCATAGGTCAAAAAATAAATTCTAAACAAGCTATGTTTTGACCTATAGGACGAAACTCGTCAAAGTTGAAGCCAGGTCTCGTTAGAGCCCAGATCATTTGCCTTATAGGTTAAAACATAGCAACTCCAATAAGTGATATTTCTGACCTATAGGGCAAAACTACCTTGATCTTAAACATCAGTGTGTGCCTCATAAAACAAAACACGTCAACTTTAAACCATAAATAATATCTGTATATAAGGTCCTGTTTTGCTTGGAAAACCATAGCCACCTTTTTAATGGTTTTGAGAAACCGATTGTAAAACATAGTTATTTAAATACTCGTAACCGGTAAAATAGAGAAAAACGGGATGATCATGTTGTCAGGAAGTGCACATTATTGACAAACTATGTCACATGTTCTATGACAAGCGAAATCCGTCAACCATAAAATCCTCAGGGCTTCATCGGGCTAGTACTTTCTGGGCCATTATAAAGAGTTCACAGGACCTTAGGGACCAGAATAATGCCCCCGGAGGCAATAATACAGGTATGTTTGTGTTCGTGAGTGAACTCTATGGCCCCGGGGGCATTCATGGTTTGTGCTATGAACTTCGCATCAAGTTCTTGCCCCCGGGGGCATCAGTTTGTTACATTGGGAGAACCGAAAGGATAATATACGGTATTTTACAAACTATATACAAAATATCAAAATACGGATAATTGGGCCTAGAAGTTTATTGAGGTAGAATGACCCTCAAACCACCAAGAATCATCCGGTTTAAAGTTCCAAGGTAATTCATCATCGCAAGCATCTTTGTTGACTGTAGCCAGCCTCGCACAGGCCCCCTCCAATCTGCATCATGAGTCACCACCCTTCATTCCATGAATCCGAAAATATTGAATTTAACATGACCTCGCGATATTTTATGATTTAGAGGTAGTTTTGTGTSWCACAAAACTTGGGTGCGATAGTACTCAATAATTGTCAGGAAATAGCTTATATTTGTAGAAGTATGAGAGCTCATTTCCTTATTTTCCAAAACACTAAGTTCAAGTTGGTTGATGCAGATTCTGACTGGTATATCACTAACTTTATTTTGAATGGGTAGTGGGGCGAGAGCGAAATGGACAATTAAGCATCTGCAAACTGGGAGCCATTTCCACCAGTATGGATAAGACCAACCAAGATCTGAAAAGTAAATGGAGAAGCAAGGGGTAAAGTGACGAAATGGCGAAGAAGAGGCGACCAATGATAACGCAAATAATAATGGTCAAGGTTGAAAGAGGGACTTGGAATTGGACACACTCCCTATATCTACGGTTCTAGCCCACCATACAGCTAGCTGGAACTCAGCTACATAACTTCCACGACCATATTCTAGCCACTACCCAACCTTCCTTCACTCTGTGCAACCCAACCCTCCGGCAGCGGCCCCTTAGATTAATTTAGCACTAAAATAGAATGACCAAAGAATAATCCCAACACCGCATCACTATGGAGGGGTAGGACAATACGAATGCTCCATTATTTTGGTAACTCATATTTTCCTTCACGGCCGCCAAGACACGACCCTGCAAGAAACTCGGGGTCCGGAATGACGTGAAATTGCCATACCGGGGGTGAGAAGCGAGAGGATGGAAAGTCATCCCTCCTTGTCTTGATGACGAGATGCTACGGATCTTGTTTAGGTCGCACTTTTCTCCCGGCGCCGTTACCAGCTGCTGTCTCTCTCCTATTGCTCCTCGCCGTCAACTGCATCATGTCCTCACTTCCTCGATAGGAGCAAAGTCAGCAGAGTAGTTATCTAAGTCCTTGGCCGGACGGAGTCGTGTTTCTCCGCAAGCGATCATATTCCCTCCTTAACCTCAATCTCAATGTTGGCGACATAGTCGAGGGTGTGAAAGGCTGGCTCATTTTCCATCCAGAACGAGTCATACGGGTATTGTTCCACAAACTCCTGCCATCCCTCACAAACCGCTTTTAGAATGTTGTTTACTAATTCCGTATCAATTGCTGTGGTTGCACAGAGGTACGGTAAGAGAGTTTTGACGTGTCCCTTTACGCGTGCACGGACCAGATCTGGTGTTCTGACAGAACGTGGAGAGGTTTCAGGGTGAGCATGCAAAAGACGGAAACGAGCGCCTAAAGGCAGACACAATGTGCATGGAAGGCTTCATATTACCACGCTTTGTCTTTGTGCAACATTCCTTCTTTAGCATTTAAAATAGGGATATAGCTTATCTTTAAATGCTAAAGGACTGTCGCACNAAAGACGAAGTGTGGTAATATGAGGCCTATGTACACTGCATGAACGCAGTTTAGAGAGCCGTGGATCATTAGACACGTGTGTGATTTGAAACTAGGTAAACAACTCTGCGATGATTACATGCAATCAAAATCGAATTCTCAAGATGAAAGAGACCTGTCACATTTTTGATGTTATCTACTGGGAAGACAGTTGAGTCGATTTGCTAACCAAATCCTGGCATTTTTGTTTGTATAACGTGACTTGGCAAGGCAAATTTCATAGGCAGAGCCGGCTGCGTCCAGGCTGTGAAACCAAAGACTTTGCTGCGCCTCCTTATATTCTTCTGTGACTTTTAACTCTTTTGATCTGTCTTTTATTTTCATTAATACTTGATCTAAAAAAAAAGGGTCAGACTAATATCAAGACTTACAATTATTTGCCAGCTTCATTCCCGTGATCTGACACGCGGCATATCTGGTAACCATCACTGCCGACTGATTCCGACTACCATAATATGCTTTGTCGAGATTGTACAAGACTATTTTCGCGACTAGATGCCACAAAGCCGGGACAGGCGGATGAAATTAGTCATCACTACTCCGCTCAGATCCACAAAGATGCATCCAGTCAAGGATGCATGGGATGTGAGATTCTGTGTGACCAGGTTAGGCACGGCAAAACAATCGTTAGATGGATTAGGCGTAAAGGTCTAGACTATCATCTAATGATTGAGATGCCCAACATGAAGGATTCCACATCCAATGACTTACCACTCTACCGTTTAACTCGGGTAGTCCGTCATCGTGGTAAGTTCAATTTGCTTAGTAATATCCCACGGAATGCTGACGCTCACCTAGATCGGCTACGGAAGATTCCTGGGTATGAGCAAACTGCATCTACAGGATCTGAGGCCTGTTTCTCTTTAGCTAGACACTGGATGCGAACATGCCTGAATGAACATACTACATGTAACCGGCCACGCCTAGAAGCAGAAGCTCAGTGGAAGCCACTGCGGCTAATAAAGATTGACCCGCAGACCAATCATTTAAGGCTCTGCGAAGGTGATGAATTCCCTCCAAACGTAGAATACGTTACGCTCTCTCACTGTTGGGGTGTGATCCCTGATCGTATAAAACTTACCAAAGATAACTTGCCGACTTTCCGGAAAGAACTACCCGATCTACAACAGTTTCAGACTTTCAAAGATGCCATTATTGTAGCAAAAAAACTTGGTATCCAGTATATATGGATCGATTCGTTATGCATCAGTCAACATCCTCCAGATGATTTTAAGGAGGAAGGACAGCAGATGAGCTCTGTATATAAATATTCAAGGTGTAATATCTCAGCGACATCAGCGCGAGATGACACTCGAGGATGTTTCTTCTCCCGAGACGCCAAGAGAGTTCTCATGAAGCGGATTGAAATTCCGCGTGATAGTTCGAGGCGCGAGAAGAAATATGCAATGAGATCAGGGTTTTCTGTACGCAGGCAGCCAATCATCTTCGATATTGATCGTTATTGTGAAGCTGAGCACTGGATCAATGACGTGGAGGAAGGCGCTGTGAATAGAAGAGGTTGGGTTCTTTAAGAGGTTAGTGCGCATACCTGTGAACGTGGATTATCCATCTAACCCTCCTTGTAGAGGTGTTTATCACCTAGGATACTTCACTATACCGATAATAAGATTTATTGGGAGTGCAAGGAACTCATTGCATCCGAGTGTTGCCCGTGGGGATTCCCTTCTATTGAAAATCAACTGGACACTCGTCGGGTTTTTCCCCGGTTGGCCACAAATTGTTTATCTAAGACTGCTTTAACTAGCTCTGAAGCACAGTTCAAGCCAGATTTACTACCCCTTGACATACGAAGTGTATTCGGAGCAAGTAAATATAAGACATGGATGGAAACTGTTACCTCATATAGTAACGGGTACCTCACATATAAGGAAGACAAACTTAGGGCAATATCACGCTTAGCAAAGGAAGTTTCCAATCTCCACATGTGCAACTACCTTGCTGGTTTGTGGAAGTGCAACCTTCTATTTGAACTTGGTTGGATGACCAATGGCGGGAGTTCTCCAATTTCTGAATTTATCGGTGATAACCAAACATATCGTGCACCTAGTTGGTCTTGGGCTTCAATTGATGGCCCAGTAAAATATCCATATCATAGGAACATGGGCTCTGGCAACATCTATCCTTTGGTAAGCATCAATGATTTTAGCCAAACTATTCCAGACCAATACATCGATTTTAGTGATATCCATCTCATGGTCGAAGCTCAACTCATCATGATTACAGTTTCTAAGCTCTTCAAAGAGGATAAATTCTTTGACAGAGTCACTATATCCGGGCTAAACGTCACGACAGAGGGTAATATTGGTCTTGATAATGACGAATCTGGAATGGCATACCTTTGTGGAGAGGCAAAACGTGGCCTATACCTGATGCCCCTCGTCCTATTCTTTTTCGATGACTTCGGTGAATCCCATGAAGAGAAATTTTCTTTCACTGGTCTTTTGTTAGAGCATGATAGTGGACAAAGTGCGTATGAAAGGGTTGGAGCGCTAAATTGGGAGGGCAGTAAAGCTATTTTACAGCAGGATGCCGGTTTAGACCTGCTCTTAAAGAAGGTTGGGACAATTGATTGGCGTTCAGGATCCCGCGCTCAATTTCAATATAACAGGGCAGAACTTGAAAGGATCAAGCTCATTTAGTGTACTGCACTTGTGCCATCGATATCAACGCAGTGTAGCTGGTAGTATATACACCGTAAATACTGCAGTATTCTCATATGAAAATATGTACAGCATTACAATTGTGACCGAAAAATACGGATGGTATTATCATTTAGATAATGGATTAATGGAAAATTATATGTTTCTATTCTCAATATCAGTGCTCCAGGCAGGCCTACTCCTACATTATAATTCTGGTTCTGGGTTCCCCCAGACTTTTTCGCCTCCTGATTGATCAAGCCCGACTCGGCCAGGCTCTCGAGGGCGCCCCGATTGTCAAGGCCCATATCTCGACTACGCGACGAGCTACAAAGAGACTTTGTATGTCGCATCTGCAGAGAATTAACCGGCCTATCGAACGGTGCTACTTGCGCGCCGGTGCGACGTCAGGTAGTGGAGTTATTCGGCTGCAAAGTGCAAAATAGTCAATTATCAACCTCGTAAGTTGGTTTCTGCTGCGAATTGTTGTCTAATTGTAATAAGAATTATATGTACGTGTAAGCCTTGACGTTAGCTTTCGAATAGTATCATTTACATGTTTGTGCGATATATAATAGTAAATTTATCTAATTATAAAGTTCATGAATATAAGTTATTACAAAGTTATTAGAATGTTAAAGTTTAGCCTTTAATAATGATAGAGTTTGGCTTTAACTTTAGACATACAACAATTAGCCAAAAAGGGTATGATACATGACTAAATGATTCTCTCTTCTGGCTTTAACAGTTATGTAATACTCTTACATGAGCTTTTTGACATATATAATTATGTAGTCAAATGCTTTATATATATATATATATATTAGGTTTCTTTTCAAAAGTAATTTATTTATATTATTACTAAAAACATTTTAACAAAGGTTTAACCAGGTTATACACTTGAGGAAGTGTGTACAATTAGTAGTATAGATTTTATAGATAGTATAGTATATTAAAGTAGTTTTTCGAAAAATCTATAGATAATAAATAAGATTACAATGGTTTTTCGAAAATATATTTACAATTAATGAATTATGATAAAGATGAAAGTTTATTAATTGTACTATATCATTACTATTTAACATTTTGTTTTTTATATCAATTTTTATTTATCTAAAAAAGATTAATTTTAATTATATATATATTTGTTATTGTTTTATTTTGTATTTTAAAAAGAAAAGTAAAAAGTAAAAAAAAAGAAGACAACTTTAAATTATATAAGAATTAATAAAAAAAATGTTTACNTTTTATATTTTATAAGATTTAAGAACTTATTTTCTTATATTATATATATAATATTTTACAAATACTTTTATATTTTATAAAATTTGTTGAATTAAGCACAACAAGAGGTTATGTAATCAGGGTTACTCAAATATATTGTAGTGTTGTAGTGTAGCTACATACGTACAAGTGAAGCTAACTACTAGAAAGGGAAGTCATGTGTAATAGGTGAAACATGGTGCTTAAGGTGGCAACTAGGATATCACAATACACCTCCATGTTACCGAAGTACCGAAAATTGATGCAAAAGTACCCTAAATCCCATACAAAAACGAGTGCGGAGACACTTAAGCTATAAAGCAAAATGTTGCAAGTGTAATACCGGAGCCCGAAATGGGAAATTTATCGATTCAAAGTAATCGATTTCAAGCCCAACAAATCCATAAACTTTGCATGTTTAACTAAATTCAAAGCTTTTGTAAGGCTGTCAGCCACCATATCTACGGTAAGGACGTAATTCAAAACGATCTCTCCAGATTACACCTTCTCGTATACAAAGTGATATCTGATATCAATGTGTTTAGCCCTTTTCGATTGTTCAGTAGTCTTAGCCATAGAAAGGGAGCCCTGATTGTTACCATTCAAGGTGATCTTGGAGCTCATAACGTTGACCTGAAGTTCTAACAGCAATCTGGCCAGCCATATAGCTTCGCATGACGCTTCAGAGAGAGCACAATACTCAGCTTCTGTAGTAGACAGAGTAACACAAGGTAGTCGTTGGCAACGCCATGAAATAGGGCCTCCTCCCAAAAAGAAGAGATAACCTATGGTAGATTGACGCGTTTCCAAACAACCACCATAATCAGAGTCGCTGAAACCATAGAAATCAAGGTTTTCGTTTCCGTCTCCTCCAAAGGTGATGCCAACATCTTAAGTGCCCTGGAGGTACTGAAAGACCTGTTTGACCAACTTCAAGTACTGTGAAGATGGATTTTAAAGGAATTGTGAGAGTCAGGAGACCAGAAAGGACAGATCAGGACATGTTTGTATCATGAGATACATAACAGAACTAACTTTTTCAGAATAAAGCTGAACGTCTTGGGGAGTAGCTATACCGTCGTATTTGACCATGAACTCGGCCACATTTGCCTCAAATGGAGTAGAATGAGGTTTGACATTACTGTACTCAAATCGATCAAGAATCTTCTTGACATACCCATCCTGGACAAGAGAAATGGTGTGTTTCTTCTAATCCTGTATGATATGCACCCTCAGAAACCAGGATACAAGTCCTATATCGATCATTTCGAATAAATCGTAGAGAATTAGCTTGACCTCGTCGAATTGAGAGCCTCCAGGACTGATAACTAGAAAATCGTCAACATAAGTACAAATAAAGATGCCTAGACGTTGATTGAAGAAGACACTAGGGTCGGATTGAAGAGGAAGAAAGCCAATTTCAACTAGCTTCGAATTGAGCTTTAATTGCCAGCAACGAGGAGCTTGCTTCAGTCCATACAAGGACTTCAAAAGAAGAAGAACAAGGTGACCATCACCATTGATATCAGCATATTCAACATCAAGAGCTCGAAGATCCTCAACGGTGAATCCCTCAAGGAGATCCATATAAATCTCTACGTCGATATCACCATTCAGAAAGGCTGTAACAATGTCTATTTGGTGTATTTGCTAGCCACAAACAGCAGCGACTAACATCAATACCTTCCATGTTGCTGACTTGACAATACTTGCCCAAGTTTGATCATAATCTACTCTATGGTGTTGTTCGTATCCCTTGACCACAAACCTAGCTTTAAAGCATTCAATTTGACAGTCTATGTTGCGTTTGATGTGATAGACCTATCAGCCCTTCAAGGCATGCTTTCCAGGAGGAAGCTGAGTAAGCTTGAAAGTCTTACACTTCACCAAAGACTTGAGCTCAATTACCATAGCATCTTCCTATTCCTTGGAATACAGAGTATCAAGGGCTTCCTTGTAAGATTTCAGTTCTGTGGGATCATCTGTTACAACTAGGGTATACCCTAAATTCAAAGTAGAACAAGTTATAAGACAGTGGCCATAAGTTATAACAACTGTTGGAGGTTGACCAAGAATCTCTTCTTCATCAGGAAAGGCTTTAGAAATGACTGGAGATGGAGAAACAACTGGAGATGGAGCCTGAGTGCTTGATTTTGCAGCTTGCAAGTATGTAACACAATTCTCTGTAAGATCAACATGTGTAATATCAGAGTTGGTATGTCCTTGTTCAGGCTTCTTATTCTTTGAGCCTTTTGGACGACCATGACCACGTTTGGTAGGTACAATTACCTAAGGAAGCTCATCTTCAAACACTTCTTCCTCCTCCTCAGTAGGTTGTACAACCTCCTTAAACGTAGAGTTCAACTGTAAAGGGAGAGTTGTATCTTGTGGGGTAGAAGGTAAAGATAGTAGAGAATATAAGGAACTAGCTTCAACAACAGCTTCAGCATCTTAAGCCTTGACAATAAGCTTTTCTAGGTATAAATTACCCTCAGTAAAGGTAATATAAGAAGTGTGGACTAGTTTGTAAGTGTATAAAGGAACTTAACAACAATAAATTAAACTGCCCTTAAAGCCTAACAATATACCCTCTTCAGCCTTAGAAGTTATCTTTTAGGATGTTACACAACGTTCTTTGTTGACATGTATAAATATTTTGGAACTAACAACATAAAGGTTCGATAGATCAGGTTTGCAATTAGTACCAAAGGGAGAAACTTGTTTTATAAAGGCTTCAAATGGAGTGATATCACTTACAAGAGTTCTGGTTGCAAGACGATTGCTAATATATATAGTTGACTTGTACACTTCGTTCTAAAGTGTAAGAGGAATGCTAGTAGCAATCATAATGGTACAAGTTCTTGTAAATATGGAGTGTTTAGCTCTCTTAAAGACTCTATTTTGCTATAGTGTATAAGGAGTAGTCTTTTCATGTTGAATACCTTTATAACTACAAAAGGCATCAAGTTTTTCTTTACCAAACTCGTTTCTACCATCAATTCAAATCAGTTTAAGAGTGATATTCTACTGATTCTTAAGAAGGGTATAATGCATAACTATAACATCATATGTACCCTTCTTTTCTTTATGGGTATAACCTTAAGTAGTATTAGAGCAATTATTCATTATAGTAATAGTGTAATAATGTTTATTATAGCTGATAAGTGTAATTGTACATACATCAATATTCAAGACCTTACCAACTTTGGTGGATTATTTTTTAGGTTGTCAAGAAATGCCCTTTTCAAAGTGACTACATTTACATGCCTTGTAAAGGAAGGGGTCTTCGTCAAAGGCCTTCTTCACCAGCTTAGCATTGATATTAAGAGTAGCTTTAATTGTATTCTTGACGACCTCAAGGCTTGTATATGCTAAACGTTGATGAATGATATCCAGACTAGGAATTGTTTGACAAGCAAGAAATGCTAAAATAAGCATTGTTGGAATAGATGTTAATCTTAAATAGATATTAGCAGGGGAGGTAATAACAGCACTGTATTCAATGTTGTTTTTATCGAATATACCAGATGAAGTAACATGAGTATCATCATTTTGTACAAGGAGTCTTAAGGCTTTGAAAATATTGACTAGAAATGTAAGTATATATTGTATATTAGTAAGTATCAAGAGGAAGGATAAACCATCCGAATGAGTAGTTTCAAGAGTAACAATGCTTATGCTTACAATCAGAGTAAAACCGTTACTTGTCTCCATAGGATGAAGGTCAGAACACGTTGAATAAGAGCTAGAATCAAACCAATTAAGATTATTGGTAATGTGATCAGTAGCACTTGTATCTGCAATCCACTGATTATGTGTAAACATGGAGAAAGCCATAAGATTAGCAATGACCAAGTTAGCAATAACCAAGTTAACAGAGTTGAAGTTGACAGTGTTGGATTTGTCCTTTGAATCAGACTTCTTAGGTTTATCCTCACTTTTCTTCTCCTTCTTCTTGCTAGACCACTTTACCTTATATTCCTCAAGCTTCTTAGGATGCTTTTAAAAGTAATTGGATTCCTTATGACCATTCTTCTTGTAATGGTTGCACTTGACATCCTTGAAGCTTTTCGAATTACTTGAATTAGAATTGTTCTTGCTATATATGACAACACCGGAGGAGCTAGTAGCAGAGATAGATTCATCAGCAATGTCCTCTATGAGTTGAGTAAGTGTAAATGGCTTTTCTGATCTGCTAGCCAAACGCTGACGTTCAGTCCAAATAGGATATTCATCCTCAAGACCAGAAATAAAGACAAATTAATAGAGAAACTCTATGTTATCACCCTTGACAGCCTTCAAATTGGCTATCATTGATTTGAATATGGTAATATACATGTTCATAGAGTTGAAATGACTGTGTTTAATGGAGATCAGCTCAGACAGGAACTTTTGTTGTAGATTGCAACCTTTTCCCTGATATTAAGCTTTCAAAGTACTCCAAACAAGCTTTGCTATATCATAGTCCTTGATCAATAATGTAACCTCGTCGTTGATATTGACATTAAGACATATATAGGTTTTAGCGTCATCTTTGCACTAAGCCTTCTACTTAGGAGTATCTCCTTTAGGAGGTAAAACAATATTACTAACATGATCTTCAAGACTTTTAGACTAGAGCAAAACCATAAGACAAGAGCTTTAAAGGTTGTAATTCTCTGAACTCTTGAGTCTTTGGTCCTTTAGAAGAACCATAGTTCCAGAATCGTCGGCTATGCTGAAGGTGATGGTTAGATGCATGGATATAGGTAAACAAAGACAAAAAAAAGTGCTAATCAACACAATCAACACAAAAGAAGTAGAGTTAGCCTAATTACGTTGTTACTGGAGTGTATAACTTGTTGAATTAAGCATAACAAGAGGTTGTGTAATCAGGATTACTTAAATATATTGTAGTGTTGTAGTGTAACTACATACATACAAGTGAAGCTAACTACTAAAAAGGGAAGTCATATGTAATAGGTAAAATGTAATGCCTAAGGTGACAACTAGGATATCACAATAAAATTTAAAATTTATAATTATAATTATAATTAGGAAAAACTATTATTATGATTTTATTATTTATAATCATAATCAAAATTGTAAACTAAATAATCTTATCTATTTGATGTTATATAATTAAATCATATAAGTTTGTGATTTTCAGACTAATGCAGCTATCCTAACCTTGATTATATGATTCTTGTTATTTAAAAACAACATTTAGTTTATCATTATATTTAAAAGCAGATTAATCTATATACTTCATAGAGTATGAGGCCTTGAAAATATCAAATAATTAAAGAGGCCAAGGAAGTAAATCAAGCTAAAACATAAGAAAGGAAACAACAATGTTATTATCAAGAATCATGGCTATAATATATATTCCTCCTGGAAAATCCCTTAAGAAAGGAATTAAAGCTTACTCTTAACAGCATTAAGGAGTAACAAGCCCTTCATTACAGCAGAATACAAGCTTACTAGTCCTAAGAACTTAAGCTATTCCCTCTTATAACTTATATACAACCAGACCAAGTAACATTAAACTCAAGAGGACATAGCTTATTATTAACCACATTAATAGTACAGGAAACTCTTTTCCTTTTCCCTCTGCTCAAGGCTTACAACTTTGAAAGAAATTTTAGTAAACTAATTCAACCTAAGATCTTTCAAACTAAAATCATCATGTATACTTATCAAACTCAGTTCAAACAAACTTTAACAATCTTCTCTTAGTTTTCCCTCTTAAGCTTAACTCTTCTTCTGCCTTCAAAAGCTATTTAAGTCTAATTCTTAACATTTCTAGAATTTCCAGCCTCTTCAAGCAAACATGCCATTATATCTACAATTATAATATTAAGTGGCCAGCTATGAAAGTACACTAACATAACTACAGTTAAAGAGGCTAATCAAGCTTAAGCTTACTAGCAATATTACATAATCAAACAAGAGGCCTCTTTAAAACTAGTAGACCTTCTTTAGCCTCCAGCTATGAAGGTGCATAATGGAACTTATGACCAGATTCCTAGTTACAAGCTTGAATCTCTGCTTATCAAATGGTCAGATACTGTAAAAGTTGTTGTTTTATTGTTAAAGACTCTTAATCTCATCCTTAGATTTCCAAGTCCAAAGGTCAAATTTCCTTCTGCTAAATCTTCAAAGGCTAAGTATATAATCYTATTGTCAATATCTTCTAATTCTGAAGTATTTACTTCTTTTTCTTTTATATTCTCAAAATCAAATATTCTTGATTAAGTAAAATCTTTTAGTTTCTTAATGGTTAAGTAAGTATAAAATAGATTTTATTTTTAATTTATATTATTATATATAAAAAAACATATTTAATATAAAATAGTATAATTCTAATATAATATAATTATACAATTTGTTATTGTGTAAAAAATAATTAAATCTTAAGTTAAGACAATTATTATAAAGTGATTATAATAGTGAGTCTTAGCTAGGATTTTTTGATGAAGAGGATAACTTGAGTAAATTAATAGTTCATCATGATAATTAAGAGATATGTAAAATAGAAAGTAACAATGAGGAAGAATTTACATAAGTAGCTTAGTATTGTTATAGAAATGAAGAGTTAAAAGATTATATTGTATGTAATTTTAACTTTTTTATCCTCTTCTTTCTATCTTCTTTTATCTTTTTCCTTTTCTTTTTTTTTTATCTTAGAATTTTTTTAAAGACTAAATTGATTTAGTTAATTTAGAATATAATCTTTGTTGATCTTTTCTTCTTTTACTTAGTTATCTTTAGTATAATCTTTGTCTTTTTTATTATTTACAAGAATTTAATCATTTTAACTTATATTTTCAAAATCCGTTGAATATCTTATTTAACAATTATAACAACCTTATGCTTGTTCTTTAGAAGAGTATAATACAAAACTGCAGATTTATTTATATAAAATNAAAAAAGTATTAGTATATTCAGAATAAGTATAATTCCTTTATAAACCTTAATGATATCCTTGATCTTACTTTGCTTATAAACAATTATATTCTAAATGTATTATAATAGTATAACTTGATATTAAGAAGAAAGTGAGAACTTTTGCATAAACATGATTATAAAGCTTTAGAGGAATTTATAAATGTTATGATATCACTTAAAAACCTTTGCTTTATTTAGCTTTATAAAGGGTAAGAGAATATATTTAACAAATACTAAAATGCTTGTTTGTATACTTATAAGAAAAGTAAGCTTAGACAGAAACTTATACAAACATGTGACATTAACAGTGTTTATAACTTTTCATTAAGTCTTGCAATGTATAAATAAGGGATAAGATAACTTGTTAAGTCATATTGAATAGCAAATTTAAAAAGTAATATATATGGAACTGTGGTTTTAATCTTATATATCAACGAAAAAAACTAATTATATATAAAATAAGTTTTAGTATAACAAATTCTTTAAATTTGTCTTAGGTAAATAATATTTACTTTGAAAATTAATATATATACTCTTTTTCCTTAGATGTATTCCTTGTACTTTAATGTTAGTGTTTTAATATTTAACTTCTTAATAGTTAAAGAGGAGTAGTTATAGATTGATAAAGNTTTTTTTTCTTATATTTGTTCAAAGTATTCCTTGATATAAATTGTAATAATTTAATTTTTCTTAGGAAAGGATAATAGTAGATAACTTAGTTTGAGGATACGAAAATGTTAGTCAAGATTAGGCTAATTATATTATTTGTTAATAGCTTCTTAGAATTAGTATACAACCTTAGTATTTCTTGTTATTATAGCAAAATATTAAAAATCAAATTATGAAGAATGATGAACTTGATTAATTTCAAGATTATTGACTTTTTTTTTTAACAGTAAAGATTTTAAGGAGAATATTATTTGTAAAAGTTAGGAAGACTTGTATATTAAATGAGAAAGTATATGGACTTAAATTGTAAACTAAGCTTATTACTATAATTGAAAATACTAGGTTAATGTTGGGCAACAAGTTAATCCTTTAGATAGTTTTATCTTAAAGGAGAATATTAATAGTACAATTTACAAACTAGAAAGTTGTTCTTGGAAATTGTATTGTCTTTAAAGATATTAACATTATTGATTAGGTAATTGTCCAAAAAGCTATTTGTGGATGGACATATATTACTTAGGAATGTTATGTAATATAAGTATAATAACCTTTTTACTTAGTGTTAATTCTACTAAATACCAAGAGGGTTTTGTTTATAACTAGTTTTATTTCAAAGGATACAAAGTAATTATTAATTTAGTAGTTAGAATATTTATAAATGAGAAATTAGAAATGCTTGTTCTTGATCTTGAATTTGTTGTTAATGTCTAACAAGATATATAGAAATCTGTGAAGAATTCGAAGGTTATTATAGTAATATATCTTCAAACCAAAAACCAAGTTTATTATAATCTTAAAAATACATATTGGATTTTATATGATACATAAGAAGAATATTGAATCTTAGGTAAGTTATAAGAGTAAGTAATCATAAGCCTTTGTTATTCGATGGTAGACTTAGAATTACTAGGTAAAACTATATTTTAACTCTTTTATTATACTATTCTTAGTAATAATCTCTTTAGATTTCTTTATAGTTAAATTAACAAATTCTACCTTAACTTTGAATTTGTCTTAACTTGTATAAATCTAGGTTATACTCGTTAGGAAGAGACATAAGTAGTTATTATCTTCTTATGTACATTATAATATCTATTTAAGGTTAACCTTGTTTATTGATTATCCTTGTTGTGAAAAGGTTAATAGATTAAAAACGGTTAGCTTTATTAAGGCTTAAATATCAAAATGTTTATAAGTTGTATAAGTCTTAGCTGGTTTGATTTTATATTTGACTGAACAACTTAAACCTTRAAATTATTATATATAAATCTTATTCTTCAAGGAAACCTTTAGTTATTATAATATTATTATYTATAATATAATATTATACAAAATAAAAAAAGATGTTTTTTTACATTTATAACAAGTTTTAACATAGCTTACAAGATATTGTAACTTGTTATAAACAATACAAGTTATCTTAGACTATGTAATTAGGTTATACTTTGTTTAGTTCAGAATAAACGTTTATAATCGTTTAGTTAAGGATAAGGATATTAAGGATAAACATGTCAAAGTAATTATTACAAGTTAATTGTTACTCTACTTTTAAACTCTAGTGAACATCTAAAAAGACTTATAATTACTTTGATTTATGACTAATTATAAAATTAAAATATTTGACCCTTTCCAGTTAGTAAAGTATTTATTTAATCTTGTGCCTTTTCAAATATAAACTAAGTTTGGATTTAAAATCAGAAAATGATCTTATTAGGATAATATAATATATTAAGTATTATATCTTAAAATTATAATTGTCCTTTAAGATATACTCAGTGAATTAACAGTAAAGGAATGGAAAGTGGATTTTGTCAAGGTTATATTAATATTAAATTATATCTTGCCTTATTTAAATTATAATTGTTTCTTTTCTTATACCAAAATAATACAAAACATAAACAATACCAGGCAAACATATTAATGCTGGATAACAGTATAAGTTGGACTTGATAATACCATGACCAAACTTGAAAACATTAAGTTTGGACTCTAGCAAATATAAGATCTGACAAGGTGGTTTTGTCTGGACTTACCTGAATTTCTACTTATGTTCATAATTGAAGGTTATAGGAAAGTAAACTTAGATGTTGAGTAATTGTTACCTTTTACAATATATTTCAATTATTACTGGATTAGCTTGAAGTACAAAGAACTAAAACTTTTAATTAGCTTACTCTTAGACAATATTAATATAGAAGGACAAGAAGAAAGACATTAATAACTTTTAATTTATCTTATGAATATTATAAGTATTAATTCTTTAAACAAGATTATGATAATAATCTAACTTCAAAGATAATATAAGGCATTCAAGACATAAAAAAAAAAACTATTATAACAAGTAATAACAATTCTTTAATATTAATAAATAGTGATTTTATATTTTATTATCTTAATAAGTAATAAGTTAACTATGTTTTATAATAATAGTTAAAATGTTCTTATATATTAAATCTTGAAGAATTCAATGTAGATATTTAGATAATAATACTTAAACTTAAAAATTATGACAAATTTATACTAAATATATATAAACTTTAAAAAAGNAAAACTATTTATGATTTTATTATTATAATATAAAGTAATTCTTCTTTATTAACTCAAAGGTTTAAGGTTTGTACATTATAATTAAGAACAAGATGTAATTTGAGAAGGTTGTAAATTTGCTTGACTTCTTCTTTGGCTAGGATAATAATAAGCAGAAATCTAGTTAGAAGTATTAACCTTATTAGGTAATCTTACTTCTTATATTGTATAATATATAAGAAAACACTTTTACAAAGAGTTCTAGATAATTAGGAAGAAGAGTATTAGCCTTAAAAGATTTGAAGTTTTATAAGAGTAAGGTTAACTATTATAGTTGAAGATGTTAACATGGATTTGAGGGAAGATACTAAATGAATTAGATAAGTTGATGAAAAAGTTAAGTTAAAGATAATAACATTAATATTAGGAATAATCTTAACTTGTAAATCCTTGTTCATACAAAGTCATATAATTTAATTTTACTTGTTAGATAAGAAAAATCAAGTAATTTAAAAAAAAAAAGGAAGAGAGAAAAAGGCTAAGTGATTTCCTTTGTTAAGCAGGTTAAATCAAGAGTATATTAAACAATACTAAAGTTTAATATTAGTAGATTAAAATAAATTATATGTTTATATTATTAAATAAATAGCAAAGTATAAATATATATTATTATAATATAAATTATACAAATAAGTAATATTGTAAGTTAATATTAAAGAATGCAAAGGGTAAGGTTAAAAGTATTTGTTTATAAACGGTTAAGTTAATGTTAATTATTGATTGTAGATAAGACAAGTGATTATGTTTATTAAACTGTCTTTTAGTAAATGTACTTTTTAAGTTATAAAATCAATATAGTTTAAAATAGTTTATTTATACAAATTAAAGTCTTAACTTATAATGGCTTCTTTCTTCTAAGTCCTTATTTACTTAATGCTTTTTCACTTTATTAAATAATTTACAAAATTAAATCTGTTTAAGGTTTATTAAAAATTATAATTATCTCTTTTTAATATATAATCAAAAAATGTTACTTTTATTATTATTTATATTATTATTGTTATTATTAGTTTGTAATATACTAAGACTTTTATTACTTCTTATTATAATAGACCNTTTTTGCAAAGTTATCATAAGCTTTAAGGTTATCTTAACTTTACTTTTTAATTTTACCTTCTAATAAGTATATTATAAATATTTAATTTACAAATAAAGTGAAGTTTTAATTATTATATATCTTAATTATTTAATAATACTTAAAGAGTATTATATAACATGAATAAGGTCTTTATTATATTATTTTAACTAGATAATAATAAGCTTAGCCTTTAATATATAGCTTATATAATGCTTAACTGTCAAAAATAACAAATTAAGAAGTATAATGAATAAAGTTAAATGACTGGAAGTTGTTACTTTGGATATTAATAACATTTGTACTTTTAACATCTTTGATGAGTATGTTTCTCAAGTAATTGTTATTATTAAGCATGTTAACAATTAGAATAATGTTTGGTAACTTGATGTAAGACTTATATTCAGAAGAAGTAAGAGATATCTGGAAATTACTAGATTGAATTGATAAAGTTGTTAAAGCTAAAGTTAATTAGATTTACTAAGCTTATTTAGTTATATAACAAGACTCTTCATGNAAAAAAACATTTAATATATTGTAAATATTGTTTTTACTAGAAAGGGTAGTATAATCTTTTCTAAGGTTAGTGTTTGTACAGATTGAGGTATAGTTAATAGTAAAGATAGTTGTTATGAAGTTGACAAAAACTGTGAAGAGGGTTGAAAATTGTATATTAACAAGATTTCAAGGAGAAAAAATAAATAGTAAAAGTAGATTTAATATATTAGATTTAACACCTTAAGATTAAGTTAGATATTAATAATAAATAAGTAAAAGTAAGAGATAAAAACAAATATTTATACTTTAAGGACTAATCTTTAACGTCTAAAGAAGTTTAATTTTATAATTTAGATTATCAATTATAATTAATATGACTTTAAATAATAAGAATCTTTAATAGAGAATTATTTGACATATGTTGATTTACTCTTATGTATAATAATTAAAAAGTTATAATAAAATATTAAGAATTAATATTATTATCTTTTGATTCAAGGTTTAACANTTTTTATTAATATATTTTTGATTATTATAATATAAGATTAAGAATAATCTTATATGTTAAGTGTAATTTTGAGTAATAGTAGTCTTAAATAAAGAGTTATCTGATATATGATAATCTATTTTTATATGTAATATATAACATATATTGTATAACTTATTATTTAACCTTAATTAATTATAAGAGTTAATGTCTTTTTATTTTATTATATGATTATTAGTCTTAACAATAATATAACATATATTGTATAACTTATTATTTAACCTTAGTTAATTATAAG
>NCSJ02000384.1:0-38425 GCA_002812745.2 Scytalidium lignicola
AGAAAATATTAATAACATAGTAAATTATATAATTAAAGGTTTAAACTTATTAAAAAAGAGAAATACTTTTTATTAATTATTATAATAATTAAAATAAGTAATTCTACTTAAGTTAATATAATAAAAGACAAATTAATAAGAAGTTTAATGTTAGAGCCTGGATCACAAAGCCTGGGAAGTGCACATGGTATGCTAAGCACATGAACAGAGTATTAAGATAAGGGCTTATTTTGAGAGTGCATAGGACTTGATGGATATAAGGGTAACCTAAGCTGCCATTATGATTTGGATTCTTTAAGAATTAGTTTAGAGAATAGAACAAGCTTAATTGTTAGTGCTATTGCCTTCTTGATTATGATTTATTGTCTTTACCCTGGACTTAGTCTATAACATTCTAATTCCTCTTATTTGGGTGACAGTCTATTATAATCAGAGGATGGTAATAAGTCAGTCAGGCTGTTTGACGGTACCTCTTGAGATGGCTGAAGGGCAGAGAATGACGAGGAGGGCTAATACTAGGCCTAGTCAGAATAGAGGTGCTATGACGATGATGAGCTTAGGAATTATACATGCAGAAGTTATATCTACACCATTAAGTGATTTGGTCAAAGAATTAATTGAAGAAGAGTAGTAAGCAGGGGAATTAAAAGTTTTTAAAGATGATTTACTGCCTCCTTAGAACAAGTTGCTTGAGCAGCAAATGTGTTATATCAAGGCTTTTTGACAGGAAAACGCTGAACTAGAGCATATGAGTAAACAGAAGGATGAAGTGTAAAGATGGATAAAAGAGTTAAACCTAGAGATTAAGGTGTTATAGCAAAGAAAGGAAAGACTACTCTAATATAATAATATACTTATAAGGATGTTGATTCCATTATAAGGAGGCTTCTTAGTAGAGATATGAATCTTATAACAAGAAGGTTCTTTAGTAAGGAATATACTATAAAGGTAATATGCTAGTGAAGTATTATTGGAATTATTGTTATAACAACTTATAATCTAGAGTATAAAGTATAAGTATACACCTTTACTGAAGTAGTTTATAAGGAAAATGATGAAAGAGTATAATAACTTTATATATGAATATGAATTTGAATTTGCTGAATTCTTAGAGTTATATAAGAAAGATAATACTAAGATCTTTTATGTTATACTATATCTTGACAGTATTCTGAAGGTGAAATGGTAATAAGCATAGGAGGCAAAATCAGCAAGTATTATTATGTAAGAAAGATTTAAGGGGATCTTATTATCTTTGTTGAGAGATAAAGGTAATAAAAGGATTAAGGTTTAAGACTAGTATAACTAGGCTTAACAATAACTAGGTTAGTTAATCTAGTCTTTTATAGAGTATCTTGACAACTTTAAAGCATAGCTTCTTAACATAAGTGACAAGGAGAGATAAGATATATTATTAGTAAAAATAACACTTGAGTTAAGAGTAAAAATTATAAATTATAATGTCTTGCTAATAATATATGATGAAATAGTTGTATTAGCAGAGTATCTACAACTTAATAAGGTAAATTAAGGATAAAAGATCAAACATAATAATATTATTACAAACTCTTAAAAACCTTAGTATAACAAGTTAAAGGAAAAACAACAAAGTAAGTTATTTAAGCAGAACTTGAATATCTTATATTAAGACTGAACAAAATTAACATACATAATGTTATTAATTAGTATTAATATTATAAAGCTTAAAAATTTTAATAAAGTTAAATGTTACAATTATAAGAAGTTAAGGCATTATGCTAGAGATTGTTATAACATTTGTAATAGCAGAATTTGATGTTATAGTTATAATTAGTCAAGTTATACTTTATTAAACTGTCTTAACAACTAAAACCAGAACTTTAATTAACCTTCTAATAAAAACATGCTTATAACAAACTAAAAAAATGCTAACGTTCAGAGAAGCTTATAACCTTAGCCTTATTGGACAATAGAAGGAAGAGGTTTTTTACAACATTCTGACAAATACTTAAGATTCTTTTTACTTTTGTATCTTTAGAAGAAGTGACAATGAGGGCAGATAACAAGGTTTACTGTATTATGGAGAAATTGAGACAATTATATATGGTAATCCCTTTCAAGGTTTAAGATAAATAAGGGAGATGAAGAATAAAGTAAGCTTTAATTGATAGTAAAGCAGAGTAAAATGTAGTCTCCTTAACTTTAGTATAAGAGTATGAATGGAGTAATAATAATAAGGAGAAGTTAGGACTTTAGATAATTAATAAGACAAACATTTATGTTTATAGATTTTATATTATACTAATTAAGGTTGAAGATATAAATAAGAAGGCTTATATTCTAAAGTACTAGTTTATATCAGTTACTATTAATGAATATGTTATTATCCTAAGATATCCATAACTTGATAGTATAAACTTGGATATATAATGGTAAAAGGAGGAATAAAGGTATTACCTTGAGATTAAGAATTATATTATTTACTTTGTAAGGTAGTTTATGAAGTTATTGGAAAAAGAGAAAGATACTCCTTTATTTAGAGCTTTCTTTGAACATATATTAGATTATGTATATATTAAAGTAATGTAAATTAATGACTTGTTAAACTTTGAACAATAGTAGGTTAATATAATCTTAAAGTAATACTAGGACTTCATAGATATGTTTGACAAGGAAAAGGCAGTTAAAGTGCTTGGAATTAACAGCTTATGTTATGTTATTAAGCTTGTTGATAATATAACGTTGTCATGGAAACTTGTTTATTTGCTAGTAGAAAAGGAAATGAAGATGTTGAGGGAGTATATTTATGACTTGTTAGAGAAGGGGTGGATTTAATAATCTACTAGTCTAATAAGTATACTAATGTTATTTGTTTTTAAGAAGAATAGTAAGCTTTGACTTTATGTTGATTACAAAGGTCTTAATAAGGTTATTATCAAAGATTAGATACTTTTGCTATTAATTTTAAAAACCTTAGACTGGTTAAGAAAAGTAATAATATATACTAAGCTAGATTTGAAGGATGCTTATCATTGAATCTGGATTTAAGAAGGTGATGAGTAAAAGACAGTTTTTCATATATGATATAGTTATTACAAATATTATGTTATACTGTTTAAGCTGTGTAATACATTAATGACATTTTAGTAGTATATTAATAAAGTGTTAGCTAGATTAATGAATATCATTTATGTGATTTATCTAGATAACATTTTAATCTTCTCTGAAATCAAAGAGGAGTATATAAAGTATATTTGACAAGTACTTAAGCATTTAAGGTAGTATTGTTTATATACAAATATATTTAAGTATGATTTTTATACTAGGGAAGTAGAGTTTTTAAAGTACATTATATCTTCTGACAATATGTTGATGGAGAAGAGTTGGATTGTTACTATTTAAGACTAGCCAATCCTTACTTCTTTTAAAGATATTTAGGTTTTTTTAGGATTTGTTAATTTTTACAAAAGGTTTATTAAACATTATTTAAAAATAATAGTTCTTTTATCAGATCTTTTAAAGGGAATAGAAAAGGAGTGAAAAGTTAATATATTCAAATTTGAAGAGCTAATGTTATAAGCATTCAACAAGTTTAAAGTAACTTTTGTTATAATGTTTATTCTTATATATTACACCTTAAGACTATTTACAATGTTAAAGACAAATGCATTTAGATTTGTTACAAGTATTATTTTATCCTAGTTGATTATTAAAGGAGACTAGTCAAACTAGTGTCTTATCACNTTTTTACTTGAAGAAGTTGGATCTTATACAACAAGTATATAGTACTCTTGACTAGGAGATGCTTGTTATAATATAAGTATTAAAGTAATAGAAGTATTACTTAGTTTATACTTTATCAATAATGATCATCAAGATAGATTATAACAATTTTAAATGCTTTATGAATAAGGAGAAACCAAATGGAAGACAAGTATATTAGATTTAGAAGTTAGTTGAATATAATTTTAAGATAAAGTATAAAATAAGTAAGATTAACCTTGTTGATAGTTTATTAAGATGATTAGACTATAAACTTAAGTTTAATGAAGTTGTAAGAGATTTAATATTAATGTTGAGAAAGAAAATGCAGAATATATTCTACATTAAAGTTAAGAAGGCATTTTAACAGAAAATTGAGATATTAGCTGATAATGTTATAAAGAGAAGAAATACTTAAAGAAGTAATACTTAAAGGGGTGGTTTCTAGACTAAGCATCTTAGGCTTGATTACTAGCCAAGGCTTATATATGTACAAGTAGTTATAAATTCAACAGGACATCATTATAAGGCTATGGTGAGTAACATAGCTCATAAGCTTAAGCTTATCACTAAGATTAGCAGTTGTAAATACTTTGTCTTATAAGTATATACTTATTTAATAAGTACATTCAAAACAATAGATAATTCTCTTACTAAGTTGATAACTGACTTAATATACAACTTGTAATAGAAGGATGCTTTTGTTCAAGGACAATGTTGATAGTTGATTCAGAAGAAGAGAATTGTTAAAGCTGTTGAGAAGAGATCTTGACGTTATAAGAGTAATAGTTCTCAGGGTAGGTTAACCCTTAAGAATAAAAGCCTTGTATAAAGGTGTAAGGAGTAAAGCTTTAAGAGAATTTATACTAAGATAGTATAGTCAAAGCAAGATTATAAAGAAGAGTTTATAACTGTGAAATATAATGACTAAGACATTGAAGAAGAAATTATTAATATGAATAAGAGATTGAGTAAAGTTGAAGAGTTATAATATAGTAAGGGAAATCATAAAGAAGAATCTATAGCCTTAAGGTATAATGACTAGAATATTAAAGGAGAAACCTCAGATTTGTATAAGGAGTTAAAAGTAGTTGAAAAGCAATTGTGGAGAATGGACTACACAAGTCTCCTTTAATACTAAGGTAAAATATATATCTTAGACAATAACACAATAAGGATGGAGATATTGACTATAAATCATGATAACCTTATAATAAAGCATTTTAGAATTTCAAAAACATTAGAATTGATTTAATAAAAGTATTTTTGGCTAAGCTTAAGAAGAGATGTAAAGTATTAGGTATATACTTGTGCTATTTGTTAAAGAACAAAGGTAAAGTGACATATACTATATAGAACATTAGTATTATTGTCTTACTTAGAGTAATTATAAACAAAGATTTTAATGGACTTTATTATAGATTTACCTTCAAGTAAATAAAGTAATATAGTATACAATTTATGTTTAGTTATTATCAACAAGTATACATGAATAATGTAATACATTCCTTATAAGAAGACAATTACAATATTAGAATTAACAGAGTTATTTTTACAGTATATTGTTAAAGATTTTAGTACTTTGAAAGGTATAGTCTTAGACTGAGGACCTTAATTTATTAGTAAGTTTTAAGCCTCCTTATGTTTCTACTTACAAGTGTAAAGACATTTATCGACAATATTTCACCTTCAAAGTGATGGATAGACAGAAGTCCAGAATCAAACATTAAAACATTATTTACAGGTGTTTTGTTTATATAAGCAAGACGACTAAGCATCAAAGTTAACTTTTGTAGAATTTACATATAATAATAGTATTTATAATATTATTAGCATAACTCCCTTTTACAATATGTATAGTTATAACCTTGAGATCCAGGTTAACATTGAGGATGATGTTATAGAAAGGAGAGTAATTGCTGTATAAGNAAAAGATAAAAATATTGTAAAAAGAAAAAAGAAGTAATGACAAAGTGATAATAAGAAGTTATAGAAGTATAAAAGAAGTATTATAACAAAAAACAAAAGTTAATAACATTTAAGATAAGTGATTTTATGATGATATCCATGAAGAATCTGCAATAACAAAGACTTAGTAAGAAGTTGTCAGATTGATATCTAAGACTATTAAAGGTAGTTTAGGTTATAAGTAATAACCTTGTATATAAGCTGAAGTTACCTTTTAAAATAAGAGTATACTTGGTCTTCTACATATCTTTCCTTGAATTATACTATTATAAATTTAGTATAATACTAGAGTTCTTAGAAGGAGAGGTTATTAATGATGAAAACAAGTAGGAGGTTAAAGTTATCTTAGATTATAAAGTTAAGAAGAATAGAACTTAATGGTACTTTATAAGGTAAAAAGGATTCTTATTAACAGAAGATACTTAAGAGTTGTTAAAGTACTTATAAAATACTATGAAGAAGCTTGAAGAGTATAGAAAACAATATGAATAATTACTTATAGAAGAAGTAACCTCCTTGAAATTAACATAGCAGAAAGTTATGAGGAAAAGGGGCAAGAAGTGAAAAAGGTTAAATTAAGACTAAAGTATTTAAAGGCAAAGAGTTATCTACTCAGTAGTAATACTTATAAGTACTCTTGTGCTTATACTTCTTCTTCTTCAACAGAGGGTTATTACCCCTTTTGCTATCTTTATTATTATTACTACTATCTTCATTGTTATTACTATCATCATTGGCAATGTTATTAGGCTAAACAGGAAAGGTTGTAAACTTGTTATCTCCAAACCAGAAATGACACTTTGAAGAGGTAAGGGGAGGACTAAGCATAAGGCTAGCAAGGAGTATTGTATCAAGGACTAGGACTAAAACAAGTATCATCAACTCAAAGTATTTATTAATAGAGTAGGCAAGGTGACAATGAGGAGTAATAAGGACATTACCTCTTTATACTCTTAAAAGACAAGAGTAAGCAGGACAATAAATTAGAAGGATAAGAGAACTATTGTTATTGTTATCATCTGACTCTTTTAACTTACTTGACTTAGTATCCTCTGAAGAGGATGTATCTTTGTTAGAAGATATATTATTGTTAAAGAGATTTGCTTATGAAATATTAACAATATACTAGTCAAAAGGAAAGGAAGAAAAAATACTTATTATTTCTTGAATAATGCTATTTAAAGCTTTAAGGCAATTATTAACACTTCTTAAGATCTTACTAATTATGCTTAACTTATTATTATCTATCTTTTCCTTCTTGATTTCCTAGCAAAGTATATTCTTGACATGTTTAGTATATTTACATTATACTACCTGAAGGGTAATAGCAATTATAGCATTGTTTACTATTACTTAGTCAATAAGCTAAAGTAGTTTATTTATATAATAGTAATACTCTTTAAGAACTTTTCTACACNTTTTTATACTTGTGAGTATACTCTTTATACTTGTTGTTAATTTGTAGAATAAAACATTTGAAGTTAAGTTAAGTAGATAAAGACTTATTATACTGTAAACAATAAGAATATATAAGTTTTTCATGTTTCTTAATTATAATAAGTTAATTGTATGTTAGTCAAAGAGCTAGTAAAGGTGAATAAGGGAAACTTACTTGAAAGTTAAGAGATTTAACAAGAAAGATTATAAAAGTTAGTTAAAGAACTCTTAATATGTTAAAGAAGAGAAAAGTNAAAAAGGAAAGAAGTAAAGTACTTATATAATCATAATTAAAAGTAGAGAATAGTAAATGATAAGACAAGTATTTGTATAATACTACTTAAAGCTTAACTTTAAACTTTAAAAAACTAAAGGAAGGGAAAACTTACTTTGTAAAGGTAATAGATAAGGTAATAAAGAGAGAAAAAGAGGAGAAAAGGAATGACAAAGGGGGTTTATATAAACCTTTGAAAACATTAATGATTGTGTATTATACTTTGCTTATTTAAGAACTTTAGAATATTTATTGATCTTTACTTAATTTTACAATGATCTAAGAATTACTTTACAAGATTATTATGTTAAGAGAACACTTGTGTTTGATTATAATCAAAAAGCTTGGTGTTGGGAATAGTTTTATGTTTGTTATGTTTAAGCATTTTGTGTTTGCTTTGTTTGACTCTGTATCATTAATGACAAAGGGAAGTAAGCAAAGTGTTGGATCTTTACTTAGGACTTATACCCCTTCAGAAGGACTGAAAGAGTTAGTAGTTAGAAAGTATAAGAGAAATGGCAGAGCTATGTCTGTATACATGTGTAAAGTCTGTTATTAGCATAGAAGACTTGTGTACTATAACATCAAAAGGATACCAGAGAGGTGTATTGACTCAGAGGTGTCATGACATCAAGCTACTGAACAAAGACATTATTTTAAGACCTTCACATTTGAAAGAAGTATAGGATTCAGGAATGATCTTTGTATTTGTAGACCTTAGGAGAGGTGCTAGAGGATGCTAGGGGCCTGTAGCTCTTGGGGACAAGAGCCTCAAGAGGGGGGGATAATGTTAGAGCCTGGATCGTAGAGCCTGGGAAGTGCACATGGTGTGCTAGGCATGTGAACAGAGTATTAAGATAAGGGCTTGTTTCAAGAGCACATGGGACCTGACGGATATAGGGGTAACCTAAGCTGCCATTATGATTTGGATTCTTTAGGAATTAGTTTGGAGAATAGAATAAGCTTAATTGTTAATGTTACTGCCTCCTTGATTGTGATTCATTGTCTCCACCCTGGACTCAGTCCATAACATTTAATAAAAACTTAAGATTATAATAATAAAGTTAACTAGTTAGCTAAACATAATAAATATAGTTTAAGGATATAATGTAAATCAACTTTAACAATAATTACAATTTTAATTAAGAGGAAAAGGAAGATTTTAAGGAAATTAAAAGAATAAGTTTGTAAAAGAATATTCAGTAAAAGCTTAAATACTTTTTAAGTACTTTTATTATAGTTAAGAAAAGTATTCATAATACAAATACTCAATTTTCAGACAAAATATAAATATAAGACTATGTTATGAAAAAGAAAGATAAGTTTATTTAGACTGGCCGGACCGTTGCATCAGACTGTAGTCTCGTCCGCAAAAATTTAAACGAGACCATAGCTTACAGTCCAGTCTGGACGAGACCGTAAGCTACACAGTCTGGTCTTAGATTTTTGAGACCAAACCATAAAACAGTCCTCATTTTTTAAGTCAAACAAGACCATGATCTAGTTTAAATTAAGCAAGACCATAATTTGCTAATATTACTTAAATAAAACAAAAATATACTAAATATAGTAACATTTTAAACTACATAATCTGAGCACAGTCTGAGTACAGTCTAACATTAATATATAGTCCCCATTTTTTAAGCTAGACCAGACTATAGTCTCATGGTCTGGTCTCAAAATTTTCGTACAGTCTACAGTCTGAGCACAGTCCCCACAAAACCCACGGTCTGGTCCGGTCTGGACCGATTAGCCAGTCTAATAATAAATAAGATTGTTAATGTTGTTTAAAAAATAGTTAAAACATTAAAACTTTCCTTTAAACAAATAACTATTAAAGCTAATAAAGTAATAATAAACAAGATTCTTATTAAACTCTTAAAAGATGAAAAAAAGTTAATAAAACCTTTACTCAAATACAAAGTTATAATATTAAACTTGATAAAAGCTTATATTATNAAAAAAGGACTTAAACTTAGTAATAAAAGAAAAAGAAAAAGTTTTAAGCATAAACTTTGATAAATATAGTATAATCATGGATAACTTTGAAGTTTTTGTGTTGAAGATAATAAAAGAATTTAAGATACTTAGAATATTCTAATAATCTTCAGAGGATGTCATAAAAATAAAGAGTAATAAGGRAAAAAAAGTTAAAAAAAGAAAAGATAAGAAGAATAAGCANTTTAATAATATTATTAAAGAAAGCTTAAAATTTAGNAAAAAGTTTAAAACTTTAGTATTAAGTAAAAGAAAAAGAACTTAAGGTTAAAGTATAAGGAAATTAAATTAATAAGCAAAGTAGACTTTAAAATTAGAAAAGGAAAAAAAACTTTAAAGAAAAGTTAAGTTATTATAAAAGTTAATTGTATAATAAGTTTATATAATAAAAAAGTTTTCTAGAATAATAATAGTTGTTAAAGGTAATTATAATTACATTGATATTTTAACAAATATAATAATGAAGGATAATAAGAAAGGAATTATTAAGAAGATTATAAAGAAGACTTTAAAAGATGTGTATACTATGTAAAAATCAAAGTTAACAAGAAAAGAAGCTTTATTTACAAAAGAATATATTGTCNTTTTTTAATCTTACAAAAACATTAATACTTAAAATTATCTTATTCTTATAATATACATTTGTAAACAGTTATTATCAATATTTAAGAGGAATATCAAAAAGATTATAATAAAGAAAAGTAACTAAATACTATAATAAATTAATAATCAAACATTTGATTATCTTTTCCTCAGTTTAATTACTTATTAAAAAATACTCTTTAACATAAGATTAAAAGACATTAACCTTTTATTTAAAGCTTTGTTAAGTTAATAACAATAAAATAACTTTGAAGTAATTATAAAGAAAGAAGTAATTTTGTTTAAGATTAACATAAAAAGAATAATATATATAATTGACTAAAAAAAAGAAAGCAATGATAATTATGAAAATTACTTATATAAGAAAGATAATTACAAAGAATAAGAATACTAAGATGAAAATATAAAATCCTTATTCTTTAATTTAAATTTTTTTACATAATAAAAAAAGATTTTTAAAATATTCTAAATGTTTATTTAAATTGTTATTATTTAAGTTTTCTTGTCTTTTATAAGTTTCTTACTTAGTTAAAGATTTAAGCAAGAAACTAAGGATGTATGTAGTAAAGAAAACTTAATATATATTAATAAACAAGATTATAATATAAATATAGATATAATAGTATAGATAAAATAACAAGTTTTTCTTTATTTTTATAATAAGAGTATAACTTATTTTTAGACTAAGTACTTATAACTTGTATTTATAACTTATACTTTTTACTTTACATCTTACNTTTTTAACCTTACATTATAGTAATGCAAACATTTATAATAATTACTAATAAAGAACTTATTTTAATCAAGGTTATAAATACATTATTCCTTAGATTTATTTATATCCTTTACTATTAACATATTAATATGAATATTTTAACTAAAACTAAAGTTATATATGCTAAAAACTATATTAAATTACAAAGATTTAATTATTAAGCTATTAGTTATATTATGAATAGAATTAACTAAGTATTCATAATATAACTAATAGCTTAATAATTAAATCTTTGTAATTTAATATAGTTTTTAGCATATATAACTTTAGTTTTAGTTAAAATATTCATATTAATATGTTAATAGTAAAGGATATAAATAAATCTAAGGAATAATGTATTTATAACCTTRATTAAAATAACTAGAAACTTTTATAAAATATAAATTAATCCTTATTATTGCAGATAAAACTTCGATATTATCAAATATATATTTGATTGAATTTTGTAATTTTTGCTTAAAAATTAAGTTGAAATGGGGTGCTATTGCCTGAAAAGAAACCGATACCGGCGATTTYRGGTGGATTTAGGTATGTTGCGGGTGGATTTAAGTATCCCCTTTATTAATACTATGCTACAAAGGATTTGGAAGGTCATATGGAGAAGAGGAGGCCTTTCAGGCTAGTAGTCAATTCATTAAATTGATCATAAAACAGCGTTGTGCAATTACCTTATTTGAGTAGCAGAATAGGTGGCAATACAGGGGGGTGCGCCAGTGGGGGTGCGCCAGTCATTATTGAAACCCCCTTCCGTACGTACGTTAATCTTAACTAAGTTAACTTAAGTGATAACAGATTACTAAGTTACGTCTAAAAATAGGTAGACGCCACGGTTTCTATCCCCATTGGACTGTAGCGCGATCAATACGCTATAGCCAATAAGCAACTACACAGGCTCTGAATAAACCTTTAATAAAGGGCGAAAACCCCTGTATCTGTGTTTTATATAAAGAAACACTCAAATATTTGTGCGTTGGCAGAGTAAGGCAACCTCACAATATATACATCGGCTACACCTTTGTAGCGGCGCCTATCTGATCGTTATCTCAATCTTGAACTTAAATAAAGAGCAACCATGCGTACTAGAGCAGAGCTTCTTGACCTTGGAATGATTAATCCGGAGTTAGATGCTGTATGTGCCCCTTGATTCTGTGATTATTTAGAACCTTTAAGGCTGTGATACTGACTGCCCCAGATCCTCAAAATTGGACCCCCACTTCCAGATATGGGACCTGATAGTGACATTTCTACTATACGTGCTACCATTGCAGGACGGAAATCTGCTATGGCCCAGCTATTTGCTATCCCTAAGGATGCAGCCTATGTAGAAGAGGACCGTCAAATTCCTGTACGTGATGGGGAATCCATCAACGTTCGGATTCATAGTCCAAAAAAGCCCCCAGCAGATGGAAGTCCCGTATTTGTCGTCTATCATAAAGGTGGCTTTATACTTGGGGATCTAGATGATGAGGCGGCCTTGTGTCGAAGTTGGGCTGAGTTGGGAGGTGTTGCAGTCAACGTGGAATACCACCTTGCTCCAAATGTTGTGTTTCCTATACCTGTATGGGATGCTTACGATGCATTGAAATGGGTATGTACCTAGATTTTCTATCCTAAACAGATTTATATATCTCATCCAATACGTAACCCAATGCGAACAAGATGTCTTTTCTGAGACAACTTCTCATCTTGATGAGTTGAAGGTAGACCCNAAAAAAGGGTTTGTTTTTAGGCGGTATTAGTGCAGGTGCCAATCTTGCAGCTGTCATCTCACATTTTTATATCGAAGATAAGATATCTCCACCACTAGCAGGCATGTACCTTGGAGTTCCATCGACCGTGACTCCCGGAGCACCCCCCGAAAAATATAAAGACGCCTATTTGAGCAGGGAGCAATGCCGAGAAGCTCCCATCCTGAATGCCAGGAGCATGGCCATGACTGAAAGTAATATATCCATACAAGGCCCTTGTCAAAACGTCATGTGTTAATAAATTCTAGAACTGTACAAGCCAGACAACAATTCACCTCTTAGGTGTCCAGTACTATTTCCATCTTACGAAGGGCTACCACCAACGTACTTCCAGATCTGCGGCATAGATCCTTTGAGAGATGATGGGCTAATCTATGAAGATATACTCAGAGGAGATTATGGAATTGAGACTAAGGTTGATTTATATCCAGGACTTCCACATGGATTTTGGTACATGTGGCCAAAGGCAGCATTTAGTAAAAAGTATCAGGAAGATTGTATTGGAGCTTTGTGGTGGTTGAAGTCTTTAGGCCCATAGCATTTTACATCAAATCTCGCTGCTGATAATAGCTCAAACCATACAACTTATCGTAATTAAATATACTCAATGGGTGAAAGGCTGTTTTCAGCCGCCAAATGTTTGTACTACAATATATTGTTCCCCGGAAGCTCCTCCTTTGCTTCCCGACGGGAATCGGGTTCCGTCCCGTCCCCTTTTAAGTTGCGGGGCAGGCATCAGTAGATATGATGCACCTACAGGGACGAATTTGGATCCCCTGACGCTGTTCAGGATGATATACCAAGTCAGTGAGCAAGGATACCTCAAATGCCCAGGCTTATTTGCCTTTACCAAGGGTATGCCAATTATGCTCCAACAGAATACTAATACATCTTCTGGCCTTGCGAATGGTATGAGGGGGGTTGCTGAAGAAGTTATCTTAGATAGTGACGTGCAATGTACAGTATATAGATGGTTATCTTTTCTTATGTGTCTTGCTTGCTAACTGTGTCGATAGCTTCATAGACGGAACTTGATGACCAGTTCATTCTATGTACAGTCCCTCTGCAGTGTGTCCTCGTTCGACCTACACATGATCACAACCTATCATTCTCTGATGTTCCCGACAGTCTTGTTCCCTTCTTCCCGGTACAAATAAGAGGTCAGATCCCTAACATACCAGGTCTGTCGTTTTACCGACATCAGGTCCTGCTGACGCTTGGATTCGCCTTCATCGATTATAAGAGTCAGGGTAGCACATTGGTCAGTCTCATTCTAGATCTCGTCTTTGGTAAGCAACTTGGTGTTGACCAGCATGGCAAATAGACTTCGATTAATGTCTAGCTTGGCATGGTCAAATCCTTGTCTAGGGTCATGTTACAAGACCCGATCACCCCTAGTTTTATTCTTCGTTTTATTTCGTGCTTCATATCTACGTCGTAGTTAGACTATTCCTCTCCAAATATATGATATATTGCTTTTTTTTTATTCCTTAGGCTTTTTCTGAGAGGTTTCTAATACAGTTAGAGCTAGAGACACTTAGCTCTACACCACACCTCACTGTTTTATATATTGTTTCTTCGCTATCTTATCATCATTGTCTATGGTTTTATATCCTACTTACCACTTTCGCGATTACTGTTCTTTTCTTACTTATTTTAACTCCTTCTACTCTTTTGATGCTTACAGACAACTGGTCCACAATGTCTGTTGTATCTTGTTGAAGCTCCTCAGTATCTGAAGTAGGGAAATCGCCCAGGGTCACCGCAGGCCTCCGGTCAGAGGATTTCTGGGTACTAACCAACTTGGTGGTGACGTTATATGAACTTTAAAGTTGACCAGTTATTTCTACATGTTAATTGTTTAGTGACCACGCAGTTATATGCCACCTTACTCGGACAGCAACTATACCAGCCCATACCTATCCAAGTCTGTTGATTTGCATATTCCATATTCGGCCCTTACTCCATCATCTTCATTTACGTCTCCTAATAGGAGGCCAGCTACTCCCCCTCCTGTCTTAGATTTGGACCGTGTTCCCAATATTCGATACTTCTAAGGCCAATGGGTGTATGTTGAGAACTTCTATTGACTTAATCCGAAGCTTTCGTGGGAGGCTGTTAGTGGGACTAGGATGAGGCAGTTGACCTATAACGACCCAGGCGACTTGTATAATGACGAAGAATCTGGCCTTTTGGAGGTCATTCTCTTAGGTTAGCTTAGACCATTCGTTAGGCTCAGAAGCGCTAAAAACAATTTCAATAAGAACAAGCCCGGGTTTCCATACAACTAGAGATTGAGGGTCGAACTCTGGGCATTCTGAAGAATCTCATTCGTCTGCAAGGGGAAAGCTTGACTGTTGTAAATCCTTTACATGTCAAAGTAGCCGAGTCAGACTATACCTCCTCTAATTTTACGCGTGGGGACGCCTCTCCAGATGTCTTCGACGGGACTTCCACGGATGACGACCATGATGATGATATCATAGATGCCTCTTGTTTTACTGGCGGTGACAAAGTGGCTATTCGGGCTTGGTTCGGTAGTTATGTCTTTACAGACAAGGCCGGGAAAATTGCCTCTGGACCGGCATTCCGCCTTCTGAAGCTGTGGAGGTTGCTTTCTGCTTTGCCGAGTTTGAATAACAGCCCGGTCATCAAACGAAAACGTATCTTATAGCTAATTTTTGTCTTCTCTCAACATGTAATTCTGTATAAAGCCGTTCATCACTATAGTCAATTCTTGCTGTAGTTTGCGCCTCATACGATCCCAATTGATGGCTCTGATGTTATTATTACGTGTTTCCTTATATGTGTGTTCCTGTGACCGTGCAACATACCTGAAACATTGCTGGACATTCTTTCATCAGCACATTATTGTAGCGTTTCTTTCTTAATTTCAAGACCTGATTCCACAATGCAGCTGCACGCGACCAGAATGTAGGGTTGACCCAGATGCTCTACTACCCTTTACAGGCAGATATACTTGATCTGGCCTGGCGCGACATTCAACAGCGCCTACAAAAGCCCTTCAATATTTTATATACCAAGGCGCCCAATTCTTTTTTTCTAGCAAAAACACAAAAGGAATGTACAAGAGCTCTGACCTTTCCGGGGTGTGGGATAAATTTACAACTTAGCTCGACCATACTGACAGCCATACACTTGACTTTCAGTATATAGACGAAGACTAACTCTGGCTTGATCTTGGTAAGGAGACTGTGAGCAAAGAGTGGGGCCTTCCATATGAGGATCTTATCCAAAACCAGTCTCCCGCTACTTACCTTATGCGCTCCTACTATCTCGACATGCACCGGAGTTTGGCGGAGAAGTTGCGAATTTCGCTTCCGCCGTTTTGCAGGCTGGGATTCTTCATCTTCCTCGCCGTTTGTGTCCTGATAGGAAGCGCTACATTCAGGGGAATGAGTGCAGCTGCCAATTTCTTCCGTATATTCCTGACACGGTCGCTTTTCAGCCGGTTCTGCTTGCTCAGACTCGCTGTAGCAATCTTCAACCACTCTCGCCTCATCTACCACTTTCTCCTGTGGGTGGGATTGGTACCGCGTCGGCCTCCTTCTGTGGCTGAACGCAAAGTGGAGAAGCGTGGCTCAGCCCCTCTAATCTGTCGTGGCTGTGTCCGTTCCGATCTGATTCCTTGTCTACTTGAATGTGCGCAAACTCTGGACTGTGGTGGTGAGGATGTAAGAAGTTGGTAGTGCAAGCCGACGACATATTCTCCTGTCTTTCGAAGGCCAGCAGCATATCCTTCTTAGTCTCAGACACGCTTTCCCCACAGTCATGTTCACCCTCCTTCTCCGTCGGTTGAGATAAGATATCGGCTACACGCTCCTCTGATGTAGATTGAGTATTTCCACCGTCAGGCTTGCTGGTCGTACTGTGCGATAGCCCACCTGAGGCATTATTATCCGGAGCGGCGGTAAGAGCCAAATCATCCGTCTCGAGAGAGGGGAGTGGGCAGTTCTCGAGGACGTAACAGCCATACTCGATATCGTACCATACTTCCTGATTGTCACGACTTGTCGGCTTGTTCAGCTCGACAGCAGATTCGATACTCACGTCAACCGAGGCAAGCATAGCAACGGCTTCAGTAGAGGGAGTATTCATTTCGTCATCTTCGAGTATCACTGGGCTGTCTGTGTATGATTAGGACTTTACTCGGATTAGACGTCCTGTGTTGGGCGCACAACACGAGTTGTACATGTAATATGATTGGTAGGATTGGAGTTTATTAGCTTGTGCACGTAAAGATGTGTTAAGCGTACAACACAAGTTGAGGTTAAATTGTTAACCTGTGAAATTCGACGATTTGACATTGAAAATGGATCCCGCACAAGACTTATTCTCGCAGACGGCACAGTTGAAGACAAACTGTTTCCGATACCAGGTCCAGGTAAGGGAAGCAATTGGTATAATGGATACTATCTAGTAGGCAATAACGGGGAGGGCGAAGGCTATGGTATGTTTTGGGAAGCGGACGAAGCCGGTATGGCGCTCCTAGAAGGGAGGAAAGAAGGCAAATACGAAGGCCTAGATGAGACCGTAGTCATTATGGAGGTGATGGACGAAGTGCGAAGACAGTGCGGATTGAGATATCCTGAGCGCATTGAAACCACAGTCAAGGACACTCAATTAAATCACTCGTAAATGTACCCATTTATAATAAAAGAGACCTGTAGCTACTATACGGAGTAGAGCATCTCCCTTGTTTTAGTAGATATGGTTTCTTCATCGCAAGGCTTGAGAACATTTGGAAATAATGAACTCCTTCTTGCAGCCACTCTAAGTCATTCTTAAGAGCATGAAGCCAATAGTTATTAACTATAATTCCATAGCCCTAGAACTTAGGATTAGGTGTATTTACATGATAACCTACTATATTGAGCCACAATGGCCCCTAACATGATATTTAGTTTAATATATACTGATTTATGTGTAACAATATCTCTAAGCCAATAATTCTGCTGCTTATTTCTCCTTATATTATTCTATAAATATATACATTAAAATCTAACGTCCCGGAACACCGACCGGTAGTATTTGCCCTCCATTTGCGGTCAAGAGGATTTACGATCCATGACGAGGGTCATGATGGTTCCAATACTAATTCGCCAAGCTAATGGGGAGATAAGACCTTTTCCACCTAAACTCAGCTTGGTCTTTCTCCGCAATATTTCTCCACCATCATTTCCCGCTTTTTCCATTACATGGAGTTTGGTCATCCCGGGACGAGATTTCATAAACGCGGAGAAAGAACCAAGGAGTTTGTGAAGAACCATGGTATCAGAGACAGAGAACTTGCGGAGAACAGGAGATAAGGAAATGCGCTATGACTTCCCTGGCCAATAGAGATATGGAGAAACGATATCTCTACAACATAGGGGCTGACGGCGCACGTCAATTTAGAATATATAATCAGACATAGCACCCCGAGGTTATGACTCTTCGCTGTTCTTTTTTGTTTCAACTTCAGAGATCAGCACAAGCTGGACACCCGAAACATCGATCTCTAACTTCATAATCTCCATTATTTGGACGTGACGGACTTCCAAGCTTTCAGATGTCTGAGAAGAAGTCTGCTGACGCGCCTACTAGCGCTGTTCCCAATTCCTCCTCAGTTGATGCTGTTGATGCTGAAGAAGCTACCGTAATTGACCTTCTTACGGGATGGAAGTACAAAGAATGGTGGATCTTCGGCCACAGTTTCCCGTGGTATGCGTCCCCAAGTATCCAGCTGGGGATGGTTTCCTTCTTGTGCTTCATGTGCCCCGGGATGTTCAATGCTCTCGGTGGCCTAGGAGGCGGCAGAAAGACCGATGCCACTCTAGCAGATAATATGGTGAGTGTATACTGAAGCTAGGGAAAATCCGGGATACCTAGCTCTAACCATATGTAAACAACAGAACACCGCCCTATACAGTACTTTTGCTGTCTTCAGCTTCTTTGGCGGAACCTTTATCAATATACTCGGTATAAGATGGACACTCGCCTTTGGAGGGATTGGGTACTGTCTTTACGCCATCAGCCTGTCGGTGTCAGTCCATGCTAGCGTTGCAGGCTTCAATATCTTTGCTGGTGTTTGGCTTGGTATCTGTGCTGGTTTACTATGGACTGCGCAGGGTACAATCATGATTTCATATCCAAATGAAAGTCAAAAAGGTCGCTACTTTGCCTGGTTCTGGGGTATCTTTAACATGGGAGCTGTTGTTGGTAGTTTGGTAAGCTCTCTCCTGCGTCCCAACCCATATTTGAGCCATGATTTCCTATTTCCGCCGAGCACGGCTGACACTCCAACCAGATTCCCCTTGGCGAAAATATCCATATCACCTCCAACAGTACTGTTACCGATGTCACATACATTGCGTTTATAATCCTCATGTTTATCGGGGCAATGCTGGTCCTTATACTTTGTAATGCCTCCGATGTTGTTCGAACAGATGGCAGTCGAATTATCTTGATGAAATACCCTAGCTGGAAAAGCGAACTAGTAGGGCTATACGAAACCCTCAAATTCGAACCATTTGTCGTACTATTGTTCCCCATGTTTTTCTCATCTAACTGGTTCTATGTCTACCAGCAAAATTCCATAAACGGTGCTGATTTCGATACTCGGACGAAGGCCCTCAACAGTCTTCTATACTGGCTTGCTCAGATTATTGCGGCGGTGATATGGGGCTATTGTCTTGATATCCAGAGTGTCCGCCGTTCGGTCAGAGCTAAGATTGCGCTTGGTATTCTGTTCGTACTAACTATGGTCGTATGGGGTGGTGCAACCCCTTTCCATTCCCAGCCCCTAACTGCTCGGTCACGCCCCCTCACATATAGCACACCGTTCTCAAAATAATTAATGTCAAATTAATATAGCATGCATCTCTCTATAAATCCCTAGTAGATCTCTTTTTTAACATTTCGCACGGAGCATGTACCCTGAAAGATTACACCCAATCCCACGCAACAAAATATCCACATTAGCAGCAGGTATTTTACCAGGAGGCTCATCAGCATTCGGCGGATCTGAGATTGCTAGATGTGTCTGCACATGATATGGTTTAATTTTGCGCAATTTCTTATACACAATTACCCTAGTTGTGATGCAAATTCTAGTCTGTACGCCAAATTCACTCCCTCCAGTCTTAGCTGTGCCCGCAAAGTTTTATAAGATCTGTGGGGTACGGAGTTTGAATAAATGCGGGGGAAGAACAGCATCACCGCTGAAATTACTCCGAAATTAATGCGCGGTGTAACGTTTCAACAACCCCTCATCGTAGGTAGCCCTATATGCAATAGAAATCTCGACAGTAACTTGGCTATGTTCTATTCTTCACTAAGCTCTGAGTTGATATTAGCAATATTGTGCCTGGTAAGAACCAGAGTCACTTGAATTACACACCATTCCTTAGAACGACCTTTCACATTTCACAACTATGTCATACCCTTCTCCATCTGAATATCTGGGGCAAACATACTCCAACCTTTCATGCCTTCAATGCCGGAGACGCAAAATCAAATGCAGGAGAGACCTCCCTGCGTGTTTAGCATGCAAGGATGCAGGTCAACAGTGCTTGTATCCTGAACGTCAGCAGAAGCCAGGTCCAAAGCTTGGCAGTATTCAAAAGCCCCGAAAACAAAGGAAAATGAGAAACTCTCAAGAAGACCGTTATCTTTCACGGAAAGATGAGCCTTGGGTAGGCTCTAAGAGCAGGTATTCTGTAACTACAACCAGAACAGTTGAAATATTACGGAGTGCACAACGGATTGCCTTTATCATCTACCCTTCTCAAGATTCCTGTATCACGGGGAATGCACGAGCATCACCTACAGAACCACTTCAGCACAGCGAGCCACTTCTCACATGCACGTCATATTTCTTTTGTTTGAATCCAGGATTGATGGTACAACTGTGAGTTGAACCCTAGGATGAATTTACACAGATTTGCTTGCTTTTCGACCCTGGATATGATCACTGAGAAGTATTAGTTGCGAAATGTTTTTTGATGTTTACACATCTTTTCGAATTCTCAGACCCAATCCACATTATGCGAACAAGCTGCAAGGCACCAAAACTGCGGCTCAGATTCATGGCTTGGTTGCAGTCATGCTAGCCTTTAGCATTAAAACAGCTAAATCAGATCACACCGTTAAAATTGGGATCGCAAACTCGTGTAGTGATCTATGCGAACACGATTATTTTGACCTGGCTACAAGATGCGTTGATGAAGCGTTGCAAGAGTGTGGGGATGATANCCCCCCCACTGATCGTGTTACAGACTCTAGTTTTAATCACGCATTGGTTGTTGATTAAGGGAGTTAAAGGTAGAGCATGGAGATATCTTGGATTATGTATTCGCCTTGCATATGAGATGGGAATCCACATGATGGATGCTGGTAAGAATCCTTCCGAAGAGGCTAATATTGGAGTTCTTCAATGGATTGAGGATGAGGAACGACGACGTACTTGGTGGGCAATATGGGAGATGGATATATTTGCAAGTGTTGTGCGCCGCTGTCCGACATCAATTGACCAGATTCGAATGGAGGTATTTCTTCCAGTGGAGGATGAAGAGTGGTTAGCAGGCCACCCTCAGCGTAGCTGCTTTTTCAATAACGATCTAATTGGCAGATTTAAAGATCTCTGGTTAATAAAGAGCAAATCGTCTTGGGCTTGGTTTATTGTTATAAATTCGCTGGTCAAAGAAATACATTCAATCTCCGATGACAGAATATTTTGGAACTTACTTGGACAAACTTCTATCAATCCGGTGGATGAACACGATGTCAAGAGATATAATCAGACTAATCAATATCCATATAAGGTCGCGGATCGTATGGCAGCCATTGGTAACGCACTAAAGTACTGTATCACTGTTTTGCCACTGTCATTGAGGTTCCGCGGACAGTCCCTGGATTTTGGAGAGAAAGAAAATACACCCGGTATGATAGGTGAAATTCGGCAACTTCATAGTTCAATTTACAGCATTCATCTCATGATAAGATTAACGGAGTTAATGATCCACGGATCTGAAATATTTCAGGCTGAAAACTGGTGGATGCACCTGTGGATAAAATGTTCGCAGAACGAAAGGGAAATTGAAGATGAAACGACACACGACTGTTCTGAGCCGATTCAATCCTGTCAGAAATGTAAGACTGAACAAGCATTACGGAGATATTTTGATACCGCCGACTCTATAGTGGCTATTATCAAATGCAGCAACCAAACAGATTACTACTATGTGAATCCTTTCCTTTCAAGTGTTATCTGGTTAGCAGCAGCGGTCCAAGTGATACATCTGGAAGTGGTAGACAGTACATCCCTCAAAATATTGATTAGTTCGAGTCTTGAACTGTTGATGGTAAGATATAGTCAATTCTTGGAATATTGGAGTTTATGTCCGACACCTCGGGAAAATTTGACCATTCTTGAGAGTCAAGTAAAGAAATTGATAACAACAATGCGGCAGAAAAATGTTGGCGAAAGCCTTCACAGTAGCACAGATTTTCTACAAGCAGAGCAATCGGATTAGCTTTTATACAAGGTTGTCTTTTCGGTGGGCGAGGAGGATATTTCCTAGTAAAATATTCAAATAATTGCAGTAAAGAGAATGCAGCAATATATACTGAGTAAACCAACAAATTAAAATGGTTTCATTGATAGTCTATATCATTGTAAACCATCACTATGACTATTACTGTTTCTCTGGTAACTTCAACCTGTCTTCAAGAATCAGTGGTAAGCTCTCACCAACTGGCGCACCAGCAAAACCATCAGTGAGCCGCATTTGAGAGTCTGGGAAATTCGGATCAATCCTAGCGTTAAAGCGCAAAAAGAAGGCTGGAACAATGGATTTAAGCTCCAGGTATGCAAGACTTGGACAAATTAGTTAATAAATAGACTTTTGAAGGGTATTTAGACTTACTTCCGCCCGATACAAGATCTGGGACCGGTACCAAAGCCGTTGAATGCTTTATTTAAGACTGATGCGTCGGGACCAAGCCAGCGATCCGGCTGGAAAGATTCGGGTTTTTCAAAGACGCTAGGATTTCTGTGAAGGCTAAAGTTTTGCGCACCTATGATGGTCTGATTCAGAAAGGTCAGTGAAAAATGAGGTATAGAACAAGCCGTCTTGATACATACTCCCCTGGGAACTTTTCTCCCGTTAGCGATAAAATCTTTTTCTCCTACAAATCGTGGCTGGGTCCCAGGAATCGAGGGATATTTGCGAAGTGTTTCCATAATTACGGCATTTGTGTACGGGAGATTATTAACGGTGATAAGATCTGGAGTTTGAGTTGGGTCTGGGAAGGCGTTCCGTATTTCAGTTTTCAGTTTACCGTGAATTTCTGCGTCTTTTAGGACAGACCAGATAAGGAATATAGTCGTATTTGCGGTGGTACCGCTTCCAGCAAAGAAGAAACTAATGATTTCTTCCACTATCTCCTCATCCATCAAATGTCGGCCGATAGACAGGTCAATTTCTTCTATAAGCTGGTTCATGACGGGGGTTCTCTCAGATTTTTCTTTAGCACGAATTGTGCGTACTGCTTCTAATGTCCACTGAAGTGATGTGAGTAACTTTTGGTCGCCTAAGATTAAGATAGGGGAATCATACTTCTATCCATCCTGCATTTAGCTCAAAAGGCCTACGGATAAAACGTACGGGAACTTTGATCCCGTACTTTCGGAGAGGGGGACAAATAGCCATCTATATCTCCAGATCAGTGAGTGCTAGTAACTCTCTTATTCCAAAGGCCACTTACCCATGCTAATGCAGAAATGAAAGATTCCAGATCTCGAATCTTTGGATGAGGTTGCCCAGTCTGGAGAGTTCCACTATCTATTCCTAAGCACATTTGGACTAGTCGCAGTGTTAAAAAACAATATTGTTAATATTGAAGTAAATTGAGCAGCTCACAGATGACATCGAGTGCAATCCAATGCACCCAATGAAAGATATCAAGTGTCTCATTTTTCCCAATTAATTTGATTGACCAGAAATCAAATACTCTACGGATATTGTCTTGGATGAGTGGCATCTGACCCATTAGCGTGGCCTGAGAGAAGGATTTTGCAACCATTACTCTCCTCCCTGAATGGCGTGCCGGATCCCGAACTGAGAACAGATTATCATACTGCGTAAAATGGCCAGCATCGTAGAAAATTGTCTTTTTCAAACCAGCTCCGTGTCCATAGATTGTCTTCAGTAAAAATGGATCATTATAAGATAGTTCATTCGGACCAATGCGAACAACAGGGCCATACTTGGAATGAGCTTCTTCGATTGCATAAGCTCTTCTGAGCTTAGCAGCATAATAAAAATTCCACATAGAACTCATCTTAGCTAAAGGTGGTCCAGGATAATCGGCCAATGGGTGCAACCATAGTCGATACACATACTACTCGCATATAGTCTCGTTATTGATCAGATATAAACCAATCTATAATATTAACGTACTTTGCATATATTTACTAGAATGAAGAATTCCACGACGCGTAAAATGATTATGGAGACTGAGTAATTTGTAATAATAGAAACTTTAGACATAATGTAGTACAAAGTATTTAAGATACAACTTGAAAAGGGAGGTTGATACAACGTAGCTCAAGGGGGCTAGGATCCTCAACTTTATACAACAGCGATGAAGCAACATTCATTTCCCGTGACTTGCTTCAGCCAGTATACCCCATCCCGCCCCTTGACGGGTGGCATGAAAATGTCGACTGTCGCGGAAGCATGCCGTAACCATATCAATGCGACACCCCAACATAGCAAAGCCGTCCATGCCGAAGCTCTTGTATCACAGAGGAGTGAGCCGTTGAGCAGCAATGACGATGAGAGTGGTTTGAGGAATAGCGATTCCGATCTCAACAGCAACGATGACGATTGTTTGTATAAGACAAGCAGGGTTTGAGCATGAGGATAATTCCCGTGGGAAGCTGTAGATGAGGAGCGTTTGCTGGCATATAAGAAGGATGGTAAGCCTTAGGACCGCGGTAAGCCTTAGGACCGCAGTACGCACATGTTGAGAGGTTACGGCAACCGATCGCAATTTGTTCATACACGAATTGAATTGAATTTAGCCAACAATTAATTTAGCAGCTATTCAACTTGATCAACTAGCTACAATTACAGTGGACAAATACAGCCTTAATATAGACCCCTATATGGCCGTAACTCGGTGTCCCGGTTTGGTCACCGACGGTGACCCAATGGCGCAACTTGTACCTGATACAGTACTCCAGGCCACAACAGCCCACTCTAGCAAAACTAACCTAAACCAGATCTACATCGTCACCCATAGTCAAGCATCACATGTTTTTCGGTGGTTCTTGAGAGTTTCTTACAAAGCTGCTCGTCTTTGTATCTTGATATTTGAAGATGGAATCAGCGTATAAATATGATCCTTTGCCAATGAACGGTCTTATGACCACTATAGTCTACGACGAGAACTAACCTCACCAAAATCTACTTCCGCCTTTGGATCTGAGCAGTCGCTGCTCTAACCTGAGCTGAGGGTAAGAATTCCTGAGCATAGCTTGAGCACCTTGAGCACGCCATGAGTCAGCCGGAGTGCCACAAGTTAAAGACCATTTTTTGGCTCTCCCTGTAACCGATTATAGACTGCGGAATGGGGGTGTCACGAACGGTCTTGAACACCAAAAATAGCCAAAAATGCCAACCAAGCACTGGCAAGGGCCCCTGCACTTGTCGCATATTTCAATTTTCTCAACGATTTGCTTGCGCACAGGCATGGTATTAACGTCTCGAGGCCTTGTGTATATGGCGTTGAGACAACTCCACACATCTCGATAGCAGGCTTCAGAGCTTCTTGGCCACCGCCCCCACTCTGTGATGAGTCGTAATCATAAGTAAGGAATTCAGTCTCGTTAGAAATCTTTCTTCGTTACTGTGAGGCTTATTCTTAACATTTCCCTTCCTCGAATTGAGTCGCGCCCATAATATTTCTACCCAGCATAATCATCATCTCACACTCTTGATTTGGTACATGTCTATTTGTTTCCACGTCAATTAGAAAGCCGGTGCTTAATCCTCGCCTTAGAAAGGCGACGTTGAAATGTCCTTGGCAGAATCATTTGCAAGCACGGGATGCTGCCGATCTCCCAAGAAAGGATAGACGAGATGACGGCAACAACGACAATAATAACGACAATAATCGGTCTTCTACCCAGACATCTACTTCAACAAGATTAGGAACTTCAACGACACTTACAACTCCTACTTCTGCTGTAGTAGCTAGTACTACATCAGTAAGTCTCACACATCGCACAACTGGCTAATGAGCTAGACTGATGAGAGATAGCTATTATCGCCGACTAGCTCAACACTCCCCGCCTCAATCTCAGCAATTCCAGAAATCCCTTCCTCATTCACATCAAAGTCTTCTCTTCCCTTCGCAACTACATTAGCCACATCTACCCCCTCTGCATCATCATCTTCCACTCCCTCACGAACAACAGTAATCGTCCCCTATGTCGTAGCAGCAGGCGGTAAGCGCCCCTTCTAACCCGCTCATAACTCCTCAACAATCCAAAACCGTATCGATGCTAACACCAACCCCAGCCGGCGCCTCTGTCTTCGTTCTCCTCTTATTCTGCATTTACAAATCCCTCTTCCGCCGTCGCAAACCCACCGACATCTCCACCGACCCACCTACCACCAATACTCTGGGTACCGCCCACCCTGCCATATTCGCCCGCCCTCAACGCATACGAAGTCAAGATAGCTCAAGCAGAATCTGGGGATCCAGCCAATCTGGTTCGACGACGGTGGATGAGATCCCACCTTGCGTCCCGGCTATGATGTATAATATGGCTAACAACTCCCTCGATCGCGAGGAGCGCTTGGGTCTCGTAAGAAACAGTTTGCTACGCCTGCAGGACCGGAATGGGCCTTTGATACGGTCGCAGTCCCAAGCGAGAGGGCAGAGTGAGACACTCGATGAGTGCCGAGGCAATGAGTACAGTGCTAAAGGGCTAAAAGGGGATTGGAAAGGCTTGAGAATGAGCGAAAGAGACAGGGTTGATATAGAAGCGGGCGGACAATGGGAGGCACCTATCACAATCGCGGCGTGTGATTCCCGGATCGACAGTGTAGTTTCTATGCCGAGGTGGAGAGATCCTGTCACTTGGGTGAAGGATCAGGTCGAGAGGAATAGGAGATGAGCTGGGTTACACGATAAGAGGAGAAAGATATTAGATGTGCGGATGATATTTACAAATGATGAACGACAATCAATGATGTATCTGTCCATCTAATCTTTGCGAAAAAAAAAATGGGTTATATATCGCTAACCCTAACCCCAACGCTATAAAATTCCAGATCACATCATATCAAAGCTGCTAAAGTAAGCTTTTCAATCCTTAGTTTCCGACACTTACTCTGACTTGCGAAACGAGCACGAAATATTCGAACCTACTGTGAGGGAGCTATAGGGTTGTACGGTTGAGTACGTACGACAGCAAGGTAGGTGGTAGTAGGTGAGCGATCTGTAGGGCTGAGGGCGCCGAGCTATAGCTACGGTAGCTAGAAGAAGTGGAAAGGAGGAAAGAAAGTTGTTGTGTGCTAGCTACTACAGCTACAGCTATATATACATAGGAGCTAAAGTGTGGGGAATGGGGTCCCTGTACGAAGCCTCCACACATAGGTAGGTAGGGAGTTCCCTACCACACTATCGCTATTCAAAGCCTGACCTTACGTAGGGAGGACTGTTGGTCTGTCTTTTACTTTCTCCTCTTCTACGAACCCTCCTACGAAGCATTAGTGGTACTTTTCGTACACACTGTTTACTGTGTAGCAGCATCTGGTAACCGACAAGTCCTCCCTTACCATATCGACGAATCCACTTTCCCTCATCGACGAGTGACATTCACCTTCGAATTTGTCGGCTTCGCTAACAGGATTAACGAAAGCCCGAAGAAGATGTCCAATCAAGCCATGTCAGTGTCAAACACATGGCGCGGCTTTTGCAGCAAACTCCTTAAAATAGCTCTTGGCTCTTGGCTTCTGCCTTCTCTCGTCCAGCTCAATACCATAGAAGCCAAGGAGCATGTCACTTGGTATTATTGCTTCATTTAAGACAAGCTTGCTGGTTCACTACGCCGCATACTCGTCTGCGGACCTTTCGCACAATCCGATAGACTGAACGTTTTGACAACGCTCTCAATGCATTTCGCACTCAGCAATTATGGGTCGGTATAGATCTGTTCCACTGCAACGCGTTCTTAGGTTATGAATGAGCCCCCATCTACCACGACTTGGCATTGTCCATCGCTGGACGTCCTTTGGCAATTCAACCCCCCTTGAAGATGGCACAATCCGAAACGTCCGCAAGTCGGGCATCTTCCACGGCATCAGACTCAGGGAACCCATTCACTTCTCGGACCACATCCGACTCCATCTCTTTCCTTCCTAACGGCCAAAGCAAATCCACACAACAGTTTGACTCCCCACAATTCTTCCAGAGATCATCCAGTGATCCACCAACCAGTGAGCAAGAAGAGCGAGGAACAATCACGAAGAAGCATCTACATCATAGCCATCAGAATATATATACGGAGTGTGGAAGGCATACTGACGATTGGTTATTCGGAGGATTCTCTGTGACCGAGACGGTGAAACGGATATTGGGGAAGAAGCGACAAGGCTAGCGGATTGAGACAGGTTAAATGAGAGGGGACTCCACTTTTGTCATATTTTTAGTTGCAGAGACGTGCATCGGCCAGGTGGGATCTGTGCTCTTCAGATATCGGGCGGACTACATTCTGGAGTCCCAGAGAGGTTGAAATTTAGCAAAGAAGATTTCTGATACTGCTTGCACATTGTTTCTTCTATTTGTAGATAGACTGCAGAGTATCAAGAGATCTATACGAGACGAGATCATACCAGTTCCAATGAGAGTTGAAAGCCACATCTGGTGGACGCAAGGCGCATTCATATCTGTGATCTCACGTCGGTGCAGCTGAAACAACTGGACCTCGACTTTATGTAATTGGTTCTTGGATCTCAATGCCTTAAGTCTCAAAGTTAGAGTTCCAGCGTGGGTTAAGGGACCTGATGGAGTCATCAACCCCAGCGCCTCGTTCCATGGGCAACCACCCAGCAATGCTTCCTGCAACAATTCCTGCCATTGCAGTAGCAGGCCCGAGGGCTGAGTTTGATCTGGATCGCGTCCAACTATGACGAGGAGGTCCTGCATCTCCATTTGGCTGGCTGTTTGACGTTCCAGGAATCGAATCTCGATTGGAGCTTGGAAGGAGCTCTCGAGAACGTTGCAGCCTGAATATGAGTGCACCAAGTCGCTCACCACGGATCTTGCTGAAGAAAGTGAGCTGTTCACGGATATTCTTGAGGGAATCGTTCCATTCGAAGCGCTCGTCACTTGGGACTCCGATCTGTGGGAATTGGCTGTGATCATGTGGATGGGGAACAAACTTTCCAATCAAATCGTCAGGAATGAGGCGGATAAGCACTGCGACAGGAAGTGAGATTGCTCCGAGGATGAGAGATATGCCCCACTGTGTGCCACTGAGGCGGACGGTAGACAAGGCACTTGAACCAGCGAATACTATAATCACCTGCCCGCTAATCGTGATAAGGTTAATGCCAATAAAGAACCAGTTTCGGCGAATGCCTTCGAAGGCGTTGAACTTGTTATCGAGACGGCGATTGCTGGCAAGATATAAGCCTGGGTATCTCTGAAAAGTTTTAACACCAGAACTTACTTGAGCTGGTTAAAAATCTGCATCCAGACATAAATGTTGAAAACCAAGGTCTCCAGCCGGCTCTTCTCATACTCAGTCTTTTAACCCAGGATCTCATTACCAGCAAAATTGAGGACTAGAGCCACAATCAGCTGATATATAGATTGCCCGATAATCATCTTCCACATGTTCAATGTAATCAAACGTGCCGATTTTGGGTCTGGTTTTCTGTCAAGAATACTTGGAGTCGGTGGGTCTGTAGCTAGAGCAAGAGCAGCAAATGTGTCCATGATAAGGTTAACCCAGAGCAATTGAACAGGGGTCAGGACTGATTCTTCGTTAGGGTTGGCTATTGCAGACACAAACGTAACACCCACTGCAGTGATATTGACAGTAAGTTGGAACTAGATCAGAGCCCGAGTCAGCGAACAGTATAAAGTGTCTAACAGGGAAAACCAACCTGCAAGAACTTCCTAACTGCATTATTAACCGCCCTGCCCCATTCCAAAGCCTTGACAATAGATGAGAAGTTATCGTCCATGAGGATGATTGATGAAGCTTCCTTTGCAACCTCAGTGCCAGAAATGCCCATCGAAAAACCAACGTCAGCTGCCCTCAGAGTCGGTCCGTCATTCGTCCCATCACCAGTAACGGCCACAGTCTCACCTAGCTCCTTTAATCTCTTCACAAGGATTCTCTTGTCTTCAGGACTGGATCGAGCAAGTACTTGCAACTGCGGGATAATCCGATCCATTTGAGAGTTGGACAGCTTTCGAAATTCGGGTCCCTCCAGGACGATTCCGCCTTGAGTGTAGATACCACATTCTTCAGCAATAGCTTTTGCCGTCCCGATATTATCACCTGTGACCATCCTCACAAACACACCTGCGTGCTGACACCGTCCAACCGCTTCTTTGACGCCCGGCCTGAGGGGATCCTAGATACCGACGATACCAAGAAACACCATCTCTTCGAATATATCTTCAAACACTGCTTCACTCGGATCATCTTCAATGGTCTTGGCTCTGGGCGGAGGCCAAGATTTGAATTCACGTTAGACGATGCCGATCGTTCGTAGCGATTTGCTTGCATAGTCGTTGATAGCATTAGCTAATGAACTGCGGTTATCCTCTGTCAATTCAGTGCTCTTGATCGGCTTCGTAACGTCCGCGACAATCCGAGTGCACTTGCCCAGCAAAATTTCTGAAGCCCCTTTCACATATATCCGGTAGGTGCCGTCAGATAGTCGGATCACTGATGCCATACACTTTCTGCCGGAATCGAAAGGAAATATCTGAACAAGATTGGCATTTGCGCGCTCCTCATTGACCGGCCTCATACCTAAATGCTCCTTCGCGAATGAGAGTAGAGCGCTTTCGGTCTTAGAGCCGATAAAGGCATGTTGGTCATCTTCCTTGCTCTCAAACGCCGTAGAGTTGATGGCGATGGATTGTACGAGGACGTCTCTGGCCTCTGTGGAAAGTAATGACGCCAGATCGCTGGACGTGACGGCGACGGAGTGGCCGAAGGCAGCCTGCTCTACATTGCCTTGATCATGATTGATTCTCCCAAATTGACAAGCAGTGCCTAAACTACCTGCCACCACAGTCATCTTGTTCATTGTGAGTGTACCAGTCTTATCGGAACAGATCGCGGTCGCATTGCCCATCGTTTCGCATGAGCTCAGCGCCCGTAGTAGGTTGTGGTCCTTCAACATTCTCGTCATCGCGAAAGCCAGAGCTAGAGTGACTGCGAGTGGAAGGCCTTCTGGAACAGCAATAACAATTATCGTAATGGCGACAATCACGATCTGTATGAAGTCCTGTACTTTTTGAGCTGGCGCATCGTGGTCTCTCTTCAGGTGGGCGAGGAATTTAATGAAGAGTGCGACGAAGAGTAGAAGAGCAACGGCGCAACCCAACTTTGCAATCTGCTTGGCCATAATGTTCAACTTTATCTGCAGCGGCGTCGGAGTCGTTTCGGCATCATCTGCCATAGCCACGATCAACTTTCCGTAGCTGCTGTGCACGCCTACACCCGTAACCAAATACGTGCCAGTCCCTTCCAACACCTTGCTGCCTGAGATGATGAACAGGTCAAGCTTATGGACGCTCGCTCCCGCTTCGATTCGAGCCATAACGTCGTCTCCTGAACTCTTCCTTTTCTGATCAGACTCGCCGGTGACCGACGACTCGTCGCACCGGACATTGTGACCAGAAATGAGCACTCCATCAGCCGGGACCAGATCGCCGGCTTCCAGATGCAACACACCTCCAGCAAGGACGTCGTAAATCGAGATTTGCATTGACTTCCCTGACCGGATGGCTCTAACGATGCGATCGTCTTTCTATCATGACAGTTAGCCACCTCTCCGAGCACGCACGAAATTACCTACCTTCTTATTGAGCTTGGTGAACTGTCGCTCTTTCTGGTAGTCATTCAGAGATCCAACAACTACGACGATAGCGACGGCGGCCATGATTGTCACTCCTTCCACCCACCTAACTTTAGGTCCACCATACCTGCCTGACTGTCCAAAGTCCTGATATAGACCCAAGCCTAGGGAGATGGCAGCGACGACAGTGAGAATGATCAGCACCTTGTCGTTGAACGTCATCCACATGATTTGCAAGAGATTCTTGCTCTTCTTCTCTGGGAGACGGCTGGTGCCAAAGACACGCTTTCTATCCACATATCGCTCAGAGCTTGCGTGGCGTATTGATGAAGACGTCGTGGAGCGCACAAGGCCACGAGGAGATGGCTTTCCTTTGCGGGGAAAGGCTGAACTTGTAGTCGCAGTGACTTCATCGAACTCCACAGTCCCGTCCAAGGCCATCTCATCTAGGCTCAATCCGCTCGAGCAGTCTGTTCGCAGGCCTAGCACAAGACCATGCAATCCTCCTAAAGCCCAGAAAGCTGTGAGGCTCTTAGGATTGAACAATTTGGAAAGCTGGCCTGGTGAGGAGGCGAACGGGTTATCCTCGACGTGGAATTTGTGTTCCTCCACGGGATCGGCTTTCAACGGGTCATCATGTCCCAGCCTCTTAACGGATATTGAGAGCCCTCAAAATCTGATGCAGTAGGCGTTGGGAATAGAGTCTCTCCACCATACGATGATAGGGAGCGGTGATCGAGTGAGCTAGCCCTCGAGCGCGTGCCTGGAATAGCAAGGAGATTATGCGGATCTGGTGACTTGTCGTTTCCTCTGGAAGTAGGTTGCAAGGTGTTGTAAGGTGAGGCAAGTCTCGACTCAAATGAAAGCAACGGCCTGTTCTCGATGGATATGGATCGCTGACGGTGAGCGGAAGAGAAGGAACTCGAAGGTGACGAAGGTTTCTCGGCAAGGTGTGGTAATATTGTGCGGAATACTGATAGCGGAAGTGTCGATTGTAATTGTTGGAGCCCGCTGTCTCAGGGCTGGGTTCGCATGAGATATTGACTCTTTAGAATTGGAAATATCCTTCGTATCTCCCATACTTACGGAGGGTTGATATTACGGACCGAGATTGATTTGTGGGAGCTCGATTCTTGCAGAAATAGTGCGTAGTAGAGGTAGAGGTAGCAGATCGACGGTCAATCTACTCTAACCCGTCTCGAAGTTGCAGCTGTAGGTATCAAAGAGGAATTGCAGCTGAAGCAAGCGGGCTAGTCAAGAAAGCAAGGCCCTGTTTCCTGATTGAATCCACTGTACGAGGGCGCGTTTTGAGCAACAGGTTGAGGTTGCTCTCTTCAACGGACAGAGCTCATAGGAATGTCCAGACCGTTTCCGTCAACATCAATACCGCGATTCTCTAAACCAACAGCACTCAACAAAANTGCTTTGGGTTAGCGCGGGGGCTGTGCAAAAGCACTAGACGCTCGGGAGCCGGGAAAACCAAAAAAGGCATTGAAGACGAGCAATGGAAAGGATGGTGAATTTATTTCACGACAATGTGCATGTCTGTAGGCCACTGTCAAACCGGATTCAGCAAGAGAGTGACAATTACCGATAGAGTTACCCATCCGATTTAAGGTACTGAACGTCGTAGTTCAAACTCCAAGAGGTCCACCGTGACTGCCCTGGCCATGAAATTGGTGGTGTAGATTCATCCACTCAGCCCCCTGTCTTTGTCCAATCCCATCAACGTGTACTCCTAGGAGTGATGTGTTCCCAGGACAGGGATGTTCCCAGGACAGGTCACGTGCGACGCACGTCTAACAACTCTAAGTGCTCTAGAGTTAGAGACGTTAGAGTTGGTAGAGCACCTGCATATTTCATTGTCTATATAAGTAGCTAGTAGTCACTCATTATATGGGAACCTTGTGTTCAACTTAAGTTACAGTAACCCGTAAAATCAGCTTTCCAAACAAACTCAATGATTTTAGTTTAGTCCCATAACTTTTGGTGCACTAGTACAATTTTGGTTAGCGAGGATTTAACCACCAGATAAGCGAATTTTTGGATGTCCATATTAAGAATGACACATGAAATACTGTTGCCTGAGTTATTTGGCTGAGAATGCTGATTAAGCTTCCCATTGGCCGATACCGGTGGATTTGGTCACGTTATTCTCGCTCAACTAATTGTAATGCACGTGATTTTGCCATTTGCCTAGCCCGAAGTCCTATTGTAGCATTTTCAACCCATCTTTTGTAGGAGTACTGCAATTTCGAAATAGGCTTAACCTTTAAACCTTCAATTAACTATTAGCTATAATGTAAATTTTGGGGAATATCTGGCTATTTCTTATATCAAAGACGGCCATCGTACAGTATATTTTGTTATATAATTACTGTACAGAAGATTCTAGAACCTAGGTGGCAATTATGGATGACTAAATAGAAGGATTACCTTAACACAAATAATTTATAGCAATTTACATCGAATCTTACAAACAGTCAAAAAGCAATCCAAGAGTATTAACAAACTTTAGCCAAAAAGGATCTTTAAGAAGCGGAATTAATTAATCATACAAAAAGAGTACAAAATCAAAGGAACCAAAACCGTTATCAAGGACAAACTAATAAAATACAACTTTGATATAAACAGGATTGTTGGTAAACGCGCCAAAAGTAAAAACTATTTCTAAAAGACGTTTTTCATTTTCTTGTTTTTTTTTTTCTTCCATTTTCTCTAGTTCCTTTATAGTAAAAACACCTTTTGCAAGCATATCTTTACTCTTAGTACAAAGCTATCATTTCAAACAGCGAAAACGCATTAATTTTGCAGTCTTCTTTTAAATAATGCGTTTAACCTTCTCCTTTTCATATTCTAAACGCTTGTGTTCTGAGAAAAAACACTTTAGTTCCTCTAGGTTAAGATCTGGGAATTCATATTTACTGCTACGTTTAGTGCACTCAGAACATTTTAAAGAGTCAGCGGAACGAATACAATTTTTGTTAATCTTCGCGCAAAATCAACATTTATTTGTTATAATATAACCGAGAAGTTTTATTTTATCTACCTTGCACAAACGAGTTTGGTAATCAAAGGATTTGGGTAGCATAATAAAAAGAAAAGAAGACTATGGTTAGCTTGAGATATTTCGATCTTATGTTTTAAGCGTTAAGGCGATACTAGCACAAAAAGGGAATAATATTACAGTTTTGACCTTACAAGCCTTGTTTGCGCAGGCCTGAAGCTTGATGTCACGAAATAACATACAGAGAACCTAGGGACTATGTGATCACGTGACGTATAGGGACGTCTAGGGCGTATAGGGGGACTAAGGCTATACGGGTCTATATAGCCTATAAGTCTTGGCACTATTCATTGTCTATAAGTATAACAGTCCTTACTTAGTAATTAGGAACTGTGTGTTCACTTAGGTTACAATTCTTCAATATATCTTTACTTCTTCAGAACATTTACCTTTGTCTTTAGTTTACTAGTGCTCCCTTACCATTAGTCACTTGACCACACGTGACCTTGGGAAGGATCCGTAACATAAAGCTTAAAAAAGAAAAGAATTTCAAGAAGAATTCTAAGTTTAAAAGTAATTATAAACTTTTTAATGTGAAGTTTAAGGAATATAAGGAAAAAAAACCTTGTTTTAAATGTGGACAATATAAACATTTTGTTAATAAATATAAAAATAAGACAAAACAAATTATTGCAGTTTAAATAAATGTTATAAGAGTATTACTACGCTTTAGGATTTAATTATCACCATTCCTGTATAAAGTTATTAAGTTTGCACTAAAAGCTACATAGAACTTTTTGCTAGAATTCTAAGGGAACTAGCAAGTAGCTAATAAGGTTTTAAATATAAAAACGCATTTAGCGTTGTTTGAATATTTTAAGATAAGTNAAAAAGTATTTGCGCTATTAAGAAAAGAGAAATTTTAATTATGAATGTTAATAAATACTAAAAATTAATAATAACTTTTATTTTGAACAAAGACAAATTATGTGAATAAAAGAAAATAACATAATGAACTTTATTTTAATTAATAAAAGCTAAAAAGAATAATTTATTAACATTCTCGAATAAGACTAAAAAGAGTTACTGTTATAAAACTATGCTATCCAGGTCACTGGATAGCCAGGGGTAAGGTAGATGTTCAGGGACTATGGAAACATGTAACACAGGCAACTAAGTTAAAGGTAGGATCCAGTAATGTATTTAGATTGAACACAAGGAGTCTACTCTTATGTTCTTACAACATGCTTATATAGATAATGGAATATAGTTGGATCGTTGGATTACTATGATCCCCTGATCCAAGTCCTTAGATCATTAGATTACTTTAATCTAACGATCCTAATTATGTAATTTCTTAATTGTTAAGTTCTTTGTGTATATCCTCCGTGTACTAAGCCTTAGGCTTACATTAATTAACTTGTTTGGTCAAACTTGTAATATTATCCCCTTTTTATACTAACATTACCTTAATACTTAATTATTGTTATGAATAATCTTATTATTTATTAATTCATTTTTTCTTTTTAACATATTACCAAAACATTCAAGTCTTGACAATAACAATTTATTAGAATGGTTATAATCAAGAAAATACTAAGAAAGATTAAGTCTTAGTATTTATATTCAAAACCTTAAGATTAAAGTAATACCTTGTTTATATTGTGAATGAAAGGGACTATCATACAAGATGGTTCCTAACTTTGATCATTGTAAAGAGTATATTTGTAATAACTGCAAATATAATGATGAGTATCTTTATATACCTTCTTAAGAGTTATATAAATGTGAGGACGAATGCCTTTCCTTTGAGTATAAGAAGACTTTCATCACTTTGACCTAAGCTTCTTAAGCATTAACTAAGGTTATTGCTTATCTTGCCTGCTTAGATAAATAACAGATCTTCCTTTGGAAGTGTACTAAGGAAATGATATACTATAGTCTAAAGACCTTAAATGAATTAAACATTAAGAAGAGCAAAGAGAAGTAAGAAAAATAAAGTTTCTTATAACTCTTAAAGTTGCATTTTACTAACTTAAGCATAACTTCTTCCTCTGCTGTTAACCTTTTCTTTTTCAACCTTATAATTCTATCATTTGGAAATCTATTCTAAGATGAGTTTAATAATATTCTTTTAATAACTTCTTATAACTTATAAGATTAAAAGTAAGTTCTTATTTATTCTTGTTTTCTAAGTACTTTATTCATTTAATCAAGTATTACAATTTCTTATAATATATCCTATAACTAATAATTTTCTTAACTTCATATTCTTTTTCTAGATCAACTTCTTTTAGCATTAGTGTTTGGGCGTTTTCAAAGTGCTAGTTTGAGAAGTGAAACATGGAAAACAGGATGTATCTTAACTGTTGTTAGTAACTTCAATTTATATGTTAAAGGTTTATAAACTTCTTCGATTTCATATGGTCCTATCTTTACCCAGTCTAGTTTATTACTTGGTCTTGTTGTTTTGATGTTTTTTCTAAGAAGATAAACTTTATCCCCTTTTTTGTATATTGGTTCTACTAAGCATCTGTGATTGTAGTACTTCTTTATTCTTTCTTTGGTATATTGAAGTAAGTTTCTGATCTTTTCTTGTATTTCTTTTATCTGTTTTGCATGGATCTTTGCTGATTCACTTGTGGATTCTAATTCTAGTCTGGTGTGGAACCCTTCTGGTTCTTGTCCATAATTTGCATAGAATAGGGTGATTTTAGTTGATTCATGTAGTGTACTATTGTACGCCATTTCTGTTATTGGCAAGTAATCAACCTAATTATCTTGATCATAGTTGACATAGTATCTCAGGTATCCTTTTAACTATTTGTTTAGATGTTCTATTTTCCTGTTGGTTTGTGGATGTTATGTTGTTGACAACTTCCTCTTGACTCTTATTCTTGTTGTTATTATTTCCTAAAACTTAGATGTAAATCTAGTATCTTTATCAGAGATTATCTGCTTTAGTAGTCCTTATTGAGATACTATTCTTCATAAGAATATATTGGTTACCTCTTCTGCTCCCTAGGTCTCTCTGAACGGTTCAAATATTGCAAAATTGGTATAATGTTCAGTTATTACAAAGATGAAGTTATACTTGACCTTTGTAGTATGATTTGTGGAAACTGGTAGTTTTACAATAAAATCCTATCTAATTAGTTCTTATGGATTGTTAGGTATCTGTGTAAAGTGTAATTGTCTTTAAGGCTTCCTTCTTGGATTTTTAGCCTTCTTACAGATTTTGCATTCCACAATTACTTTCTTGACTATCGACTATAGTTTCATGATAAAGTAATCCTTATTGATTTGGTAATAGTATCAGGCTACTCTTATATGTCCATTGTATAGCAAATTATATTGTTCTCTGACAAATTCTTTTGTTAGTTTTGTTAGTATGTATAGCCTTTTGTTCTTATACCAGACGTTCTTGATTTTCTCCTACTTGCCCTTAGTCATATTTGGTAACACATTTCCTTCTCTTTCCTTTTCAGTTGTTTTGCTGATCAAATCAGCCTAGTGTTTGTCTGTTATCGTTAAGATAGCTATAAGTTGTTCTTTATTATATATTAGGAATCCACTTTTGTCTTCTTTCAATATAAGTTCACTTTCTTCTTTTTCCTTGGCTGAGTACTTAGGTTTCTGACTTAGAGCATTTGCTTTTCTATTGTCTTTGCCTTTAATATGAGTAATCTTAAAATCATACTTGGATAACTTCTTTGCTTATTGTGCTTGTCTTACATTCAATTACTT